>JANKOD010040219.1:0-14066 GCA_026284645.1 Erythroxylum acuminatum | reverse complement strand
AATATAAAGAGTCAAAATTGTTTCATGAAAATTATAACTTTCCACATAAAATGCATAGGATAACAAATTGAACAATGGATAACATTTTAAGATTTTTTTTAAATTTAATACCAAACTTTTGAAAAATTTTAATTTAGTAACTGACCTTTTAAAACTTGTATAAATTAGGAAAAAATTAACTTTTGTTGATGTGATGTGTCGACCAAATATCATGTGGATGTCCATCTATTAGCTATAGCAGTAAAAGTAATGTTTTGACTGTACGAAATTTGAAAGGTTGGTTACTAAATTTAAACTTTAGAAAATTTGACACTAAATTGAAAAAATTTCCAAAAGGTTAAACACTTTTGAATGTGTTACTTCTAAAATGCACATGCCCCAATCTTCTTTTAATTATGATGGACTCTACTTGAGGAGAGCCTATAACAATATATGCATTATTGTAGTTTGCTCACTGCAAATTTGTGTGTAAATATACAATCATCTTCCTCTTTTCCCTTATTAATCCACTAATTTTTAATTAACCAAATTAGTTTAGTAGTCCGATCACTTTTCACCGATCCTAGTTGAGACAGTAATAAGAAATTAAGACTCGTATAAAGAAAATAACAACATTTTAAAATTGAAAATATATTTGAAAAGAATAAATACAATGAATTTATAAAATAAAAGATGTGGATTTGAAATTTTATCTTGAAATGAATAAATGCCAAATTAAAACTGAAATAAAGACTTATTGTTGATAAATATTTACTCTTAGAGGATAAAAAGACTAGGGCGTGGAGAGGAGAGGAAAGAAAAGGAGGGCATCATTTGCAATTGAATTATACGCATTCTAGAGTATTGGCTTGGCGCAATTCATAATCAATCATCGTATCGTAAAGTACCAAGATGTCCATTTACAAGTAGCCGAGTTTGTAGGAATGATTTCGCTTTCAAAGGATTAGATTCTTTATTACCAAATTATCCAGAATTCTGTATCAAATTAAATTAGCAAAAAGGAAAGCGAACATGCTTCAGATATGCTCTCGATCCTAAAGCAACCTGCTATTCCATGGAAAATATTAATTGAACATCAAAAGGCTCATCGTTGCTGGGGTGAAAGGGATTGGAATGTAATTCTCCAATCTGGTGGTATACGCTAAATTAAAATGGAAATTATAGCACCTCAAAGAATGTGCTCAGCTCAAACAAAATGGAAATTCCTTCGACACGAGCATATTACCTTTCCCAGTTGCTTTAGCAGGACCATCTTGGGCGTAATCTTCTTCTCGCTTTTCTTTCTCATCCAGACTGAATAAAATATCAAGTCAGGTCTTCCATTTTGACCGTATAAAGAACCTACTGGGTTACATCTAACCTTTTATTTATCTTTGCAACCACAGCCAGAAGAAGGCACCTAGTCTGGTGGATTTGAGGCTCTCCTCGTTTCAATGAAGGTAATAAAATTGCAATCCCTTTTATATGCTACATGATTCAGGGTAACTCCTATTAACTGAGAAATTCGGTCTCTGATATTCATTAATTAATGAAGTCTTACATACAAGTGAAGTGGGGTGTTGAACCAAGGCAACAGGATGGATGGGTTTGTTAGCAAACAAATTCCATCTTTGCAATGACATAGAATGAGTTGAAGAGATAAATGAAACGGAAACGATTCTCCCATAAACACGTGAAATGTGTCACTACAAGGATTAAGCTATCCCTATCAATGCCGAGGCCTCATCTTGCAGAATCTTCCACGCTGCGGCTACGTGTCTTTCTTCCGTCAGTGGTGCTCCTATTGCAAATCGTAATATATACTTGCCTGACAAAACCTGGATTGGTCGATTTTCACAGCGTTTCAGAAAATGACAAAACGAGTCAAGCAGGTACTGCATGTTGTCGTGATTTAACTCTTCTTCTGGGAGTAACGTATAAAATACACTCTTACCGTATGAGATATAAAAGCTCTCCCAGTTGAGTTTACAGCATCTAACAGGTCATGATTTAGCTTGTTGCCTGCGTCTTCATTATTGTCAGGAGGCAGAAGGCGAAAACAAACGAGAGAAAATATCCGAGGGCTAACAACCTGAAAACATGAATGAGTGACATACTGAATCCCACCAATGACTGCATTAGATAATATATAATACACTGATTTCCTCTCTGCAATATAACAAGTTTGTGTCAACAAACTATACAACTTAGAAGTAACCATAGCAGCTACAAACTCCTACAAAAGGTATATGGAATTATAAAACTAGAAGTGCACATCAGGCGCCACTAGTCATACATCCTTCAATTCAGATGAATAAGATTTTTACAGACTAAGGTGTTCCGAGAGTATAAATTCTTACATAAAGGGGGTACTTGTACATGTTTCGACTATACAATAAAGAAGATATCCGAATTAAAGAAGATATCTCTTATATACTAATTGTATCCCTGAAGCCATACTGATTGTATTCCTCAATATATGCTGATTGTCTCCTTAAACCTATGCTAATAAGTAATTAATGATACCTAATGGTTACTTATAGATATATTAAACTCAAGTTCATAAAGAGTTGCACATATTAAGTTTGGAAACAAATTTCTAAAATCGTCGAGGTGAGTGTAATTTGGTAAAAATATCTACAATATGAGACTGTGATGAAATAGGGACAAAATGAATTGTTCCTTGAAGAACATGACACAATACAAGGTGATAGTCAATCTCAATGTATTTGATATGCTCATAGAAGACATCATTATGAACAATTTTATAGAATTGTGATTATCACAAAAGAGAAGAGTTGTAAAAGAAGAGGAGATACTCATAATTTGAAGTAATCAACATAGTTAGATGAGTTCAGAGGTAGTGTGAGTAAGAGTTCGATATTCTGTTTTTGTCCTAGAGTGAGAGAGTGATTGTTTGTTTCTTAATGCATTATGAAATAAGAGATATGCCAAGAAAGAAATAATAGCCACTAGTGGAGCGATGAAAAGTTGAAGTCTAGCCCAATCAATATTAGAGTATGCTCATAACTCTAATATAGATAAATGACAGGAGTGAAGATTAAGAAAGAAAGTACTTCTGATGTACTGAAGAATACAAAGAACATCAAAAAAGTGAGTGGTACAAGGTGTTGACATAAATTGACTAACAATGTGCACAATATGTAAAATATTTAGATAGGAGATGACGAGGTATATAAAACTGCTAACTAATTGACGATAAAAAGTACTATCATTGAGAAGAGTGCTATCAGTAGCAGAAAGATGAACACTGGGTTTGAGTGGAGTGCTAGTAGTTTTAACATCAATGATACTAGCACGAGAGATGAGATTGGTGACATTTTGTTTGTGACAAATAATAGCCAGATTTATCCGATAAAACCTTAAGATCCAAATCTCTAATTACTTAAATACTTCATCTCAAACTATTAATGTATAAAATATTTGATAGTGGAGATCTCTTGAGTATCATCGCTAGTAATTATCATATCATCAACATAAAAGAGAATAAAAGTGTACACTTGATCTGTCTTGTGAAGGAATAAGACATGATCATAAGGGCTGGATTGAAATTTAAAAAAAATCAATAGTGCAGCTAAGTTTAGCAAATTAGGCTCAAGGAATGTGTTTCAATTTATATAAGGCTTTGCGAAGATGATAAACTTTAATAAATATAAGATCATAACTAGTTAGAGGTTGCATATATACACTTCTTTTGTAAGATTACTATTGAGGAATGCATTATTTACATCCATTTGGAATAACAACCAACTCTTGCTAGTAGCAACTATAATGAAATTGTGGACTAAGGTTAAACAGGTTACAAGAGTAAATGTCTCCTTATAATCAATTTCATACTCCTAGGTAAATCCTTTAGCAACAAGTCAGACTTTGTATTGCTTAATTAGTCCATCAACTCAAGTACTAATTTTATAGAATCATTTGCAACTAACAATAGAATTGTCTGAAGGTAAATCAAACATGTTCTAAGTATTTGATGCTAGTAAGTGTCTAGCATTCTTTTGTCATTGCTTTCTGTCATAAAGGGTTAGAACTTGCCTTGCAATAGGTGCAAGGTCAATATAAAGAGACATCAACAAAAAAAATATGAAAATCTCGAAGACAAATAGAAGGGTGACACACAATATGAGAAATGGGTTAAGGACTAAGAGGTTCTAATGAGTGAGTAGATATGGAAGGATCATTTGGCTGAAGTGATTGATCCACGACTGATGTAGATATAATGGGATCAAGTGTACAACTGTTTCGAATTGCTAGAATTGTTAGAAAATGATCATGCGAAAGAAAAGTTAAGAAATAAGTATATGATGTGATAAAAAAATTAACGACTCTAAAATTTTGAAATAATTGAAAACATCTTATGCTCCTAAAAGGTCATATGCAAAAAGATATGAAGTCTTTGAAAAAAGTGATCCCAACACCTATTTCATACCTTAAGAAGCAACATAATTGTTCTTGTGGTTCTAGTTTGGTGTATTTATGTAATTGGAAAAGAACAAAATAAGCACTAGTTAAGAATTTTAAAAGTTTGGTAGTCAGGCGCACGATTATACAAGCGTTCATAAAGATAGATATTAACTACGGTAGAAAAAGAAATATGAATTATAGTATAAACAACAATAAGAGCAACATCTCCCTAAAAGGTTTCTAAAAAAGGGGTAGAGATGAGAAAAGTTTATATATTATTAAAAATGTGCGTATCATTCCGTTCAAATTTTCCATTCTATTGAAGGGTGCATGGATAAGATCTTTGGATAACAATTCATTGCTGATCAAGAAAATGAGTAAAATATTTATCCTTATAATCCGTGCAAATATTAGTGTACAAGATTTGATTTTGCATGAAAATTGAGTTTAAATCGTATTTACAAAGTGAAAATATAAAGAAAACAATTCAAACCTATGATATAGGTGATAAATCCATGTATATCAAGAAAAGTCAAGAAACATCACATAATATCACAAACCACCCATGGTGTCATGAGGAACGGGCTCCCAAATATTAAAATTGAATCGAATCAAAGGGTGTCAAATAAACATAGTTACTATTAATAAAAGATAAAGTATGACTTTTGGGAACCATTGAACCATTATAAATTAAAGATCCAAGTATAAGATTGAAAAGATGACTAAGACAAGTGTGCTAGATATCGGATGTAACAACAACAACAATAAGAAGACGTTTGGATAGAAGGTGAAGATAGGTAAGTTCAAATAGTTGTCTAACCTTATGGCCTATCCTAAAGATCTTCCCTGTCTGTGGATTTTACGCAATACAACTTAGGTTTTTGAATAATGCCTATACTTTGAACATGTATGGTAGAGTTATCAACAATACAGATGACAAGTGAAACATAAAGAGTGCTCAAAAAATTATATAAGGAGTTAGAGATCATGTGGTTGCAATAAGAAGAATCAAAATACCATGAATAGTAAGTATCTCATGTGACAAACATGACAGGCGAGGAAATAACATCAAAAAATCTGATTAGAGTTGCTGTAGAAGGGCATAAAGAACTTTTAAATAGAATTTGAGAGATGTACTCTTTATTAAACCCTTAGTAAAACCATTAGCAGTAGTAGTAGGCTGAAAGGATATGAAAGAGTTACATTTTCTAAAAGTTTGTCAGGCCATTTTCTACACTCAAAGATGTAATGACTTCTTTTTTTTGTAGTAATTACAAAATACCTTCTGAAACTTCTTGGTAGAGGTTTGATAAGAAGAAGTTTTGAGTGGTAAAAACAACATCAATAGTTGGAGCACATTTTTCCGTTCTAAGGGCATGGAGTTGGGTGTCTTGAATGGTTAGTTCTTTAATCATAGTATCAAGGTTTGACAAGAGACTTTGATGAAGAAGAGAGCTACAGACAGACTCAAACCATCTTTGAGAGTCATCAACAGATGTAAAAAATGCTATCAATTACGAAGATCATCATAGATTATAGCACTCTGAGTATTAGGTTCTGTAGGACCTCCATATGTCAATTGATCCCAAAGCTCTTAAAATTCAAACATAATTGTGGATAGTTTGATCAAGTTGTTACATGCGATGAAGTCATTTATAAATCATTATATACAAAATAATAGCTTTTTAGAAAATCTCATCTATTTTTAACAGTATCAAATAAGCAAAAGTCAAGCTTGATTATGTTGGCACAAGCATTGTGAAACCAAGTTAAGACCTGATAATCATGCCATTCTGGGATATTAGATGTTCTATAAATATATCCTTTGCTTCATCTATTTTTTGGTTAGGTTTGGGTATCCCTCCAGTAACAAACGCAAAGAAGTTTACTTTTGAGAAAGCTGCATATTTTCTCAACCCACAAATCATAGTTAGATTCATTAAATATGACATCGATTGGTTGAGGAATAAATTCAGAAAGTTTGTAAGTATCCATAGTGCACAAAAGAACAAGATTTTGTTTGGAAAATAAAAGAACAAGATTTGTTAACAATAGCTTGAAAAACACAACAAAAAGTACAAAACAATTTGTAGAGTTCGAATATGGCCAATTTGAACGTGAAAATGAGTTCACAGCACCCAAAAACCTTAAGAATTGGTTTGAGCGACGAGAAAACTGGTAAGAAAATAGTTGACCTGGTCAGTTAAATGTATTGGTCAACAGTTTTGAATCGAACCAGCTGAGCTGAATCAATGATGAGGTGGCAACTAATGTGGCAGACATGAGACCAAGGATGATGTGGCTGATGTTTATGTGGCAAATGCGAGACCCATGTGATGACATGACTACTGATGTGATGACATGACATGGCAAAGAAGGGATATGGTTGCTAATGTAGCATGTATGTGGATGTTAATGTGGCAAAAAACATGATAAAAGGTGGGACCTAGGTAGAAAACACCGTTGTTTAAGTCATATTCTTCCTTTGGAAAACAGAATACAAAAATTCGATACTGGCTATCGATGAAGTGTGCATTGGAGATTATGTACGCGGTTTGAAATGTTGTGATCGTCTTGAAGATTAGAAGAATTTGGTATATACCAAATAATTACTAGACGATTGAAGAATTTGTTAGACACCAAATAATTACTAGATGATTGAAGTATCTCCAAAAGGGCAAACACAGAAGGTCAAATTTTTTTTACCCTTTTTACAAAGGAGGCTTTGACACCATATAAAAAATAAAGATGATTGAGAGAAAATAATGTTTGCATTTCTGTGTGTATAAATTCTTACAGAAAGGGAGAACACATATTTTAGTTATATACAATTAAGGAAAATATCCCTTAATCTATGTTAATAATATCCTTAAATTTATGTTGATTGTATCCCAAAATCTATGCTAATGAACAGCTAATGACAGTTAATAGTTGACTTATATATATGTTAACAGTAAGGATTGCATCTGGCTCACTTCATATTTGTAAACAATCAAGGCTTAAGGATGCCAAACAAATTAGGACGCTAGTGATTTGAGCAAGAACATGCAACATTTTTAAAAAAGCTGTTGTTACCTCAAACCTTGAATCTCCAGCAACAAGCCCTTCAAAATATTTGGCCAAGTTGATGTGATTTCTGATATAGCATTGCAGATTTTCCAAGCCATACAATCGTAATACCATCCATAGTTTCAATGATCTAACATGGAGTTTTAGTTAGTAGAAGACTATGCTACCTTTGGTGCTTGAAGCACCTCTTGCATCGATGGTAGGATGCACAAGACATGCATTTTTCTATTCCAATTTAAGCCAAATAAGATCTTAGTCCTGAAAGCAAAAGTTAAGGCAAACCTAAACCGACGTCCAAGAGGAATCTGCCAATCTTTGTAGTCCACGACCATGTTTGCTTGAGAGGCCTGAAAAATAAAACACAAAATGCCATGAGAAAGGTTCAGTATGCAAATAGAACCATTAGTTAGAAGACTATACTGACCATCCACTCATTTAATGCCGGTAACTTTATCTGAATATTGCACAATCTTTCATCCTTCCAAGATCATTTAACTACTATCTCATCTCACAGTATTGAAGGCTTTAAATAGGAGTTCATAATTTTGACAATGAAAACTTCTAAAGATTGATAACACAACTTCTGCACCTAGCTTAAGAAAGATAGCATGAGTTAAAGTTTGATTCTTCTTCTTTTTTTATTTTTAAAGATATCTACAACTTTGTATAAACATGCCTGGATCAGTAAGCCTCCTTCTGTTAAGAGTGCAGGATTGGAGAATGCAGAATGCACAAACAGCCAAAAAGTTGACAGACTACTGCATATACTACTTAAGCTTTAATGCTAATACTTTGATACTTCATGAACCAAAGATTTAAGAAATATATAGATTCTCAGAAGGTCTAGGAGAGCTTGAAAATTGCCTATCTTGATTGCTTACCATGTTGGAAACCTTCACAAGTCATCGCAGGGTCACTGATTATGAAAGTAATTTGTATAAAATGTTCAATAACTCCAGGAACATAAATTCAATTTCATGCTAAATACATGTCTCAGATCTGTAGATTAATTGCATATGAAAATGTAGAAGGAAGCTTACTTTGTTCTTCAGAAACTCAGGATTTGTAGATAGGGACTGAATTAAAGCATTTCTGTCCTGTTTTCATGCAAGATGGCATCATTACTTAAAATCTTAACATATTCGAAGAAGTAAACCATTCAAGGAAAGCAAATCAAAGGCAGATATTATCAACTACAAATTGTATCAAGAGCCTTTCAGGTACACAAGTTAAATTCCACATTGACATCATCATTATGCAATCAGCAAACCTTAATTGCTGCCTAAATGCAAAACTTACTTTGATCTTAGTAACTACACAACTGAGCATTTTTAATGTCCTAATCACTATCTCAACAATACTGTGGTAGCTGGCCAACAGGGATCATCTCCTAAATATTTTTGACAACACTAGTAAAAGATTGGGGCTAAATCTGGTGAATGCATGCAGATGTTTCTTTGTTCATGTTAGTGGCATCCTATCCCATGCTACTTAATAAATGTTCCCTCAAAGTTAACCTCTACATTCCCTACTATCCTTAAAGGAATGAACCTTCAACAAATGAAGAGGAGCTTCAACCATGCTTCATCAGTTGAGTACATACTGTACATTTGTTAAAAGCATGTAATAGATAGAGAGAAAAAGAGTAAAAGCATATTGTTAAATATTTTGCATAAAAAGCCTAGTTGAAGGTAATCAACAATTACCAACAAAAAATCTGTCAGTTTTTATTAATAATACAATTTTTATCTGATTTTTAATAATAAAAAATGGCTTAGATTTTTTTTAACCAAATATTTTGAAATTCTCATTATTATTGGAAATGCATTTATCAATAATATTTCTTGAATCATATATAGGGAGAATATGATGGAAACATAGAGACTGGAAAAGCTCTTACCTTCACCCAAAGGGCTGAGCAATCAAAATTGGTCAGCAACCATTTATGTGCATTCATGTTAAAAGAGTCAGCTTCCTCAACACCATCAAGATAGTGGCGATATTCCGGACATATACAAGCACTTCCAGCATATGCAGCATCCACATGAAACCAAATTCCATTCTTCTGTTCAGAGGCCATACAGAAAATATACTATTACCGTCCTATATAGCAAACTTTCAGGGAAGTCCTATGAAAAGTAATTTTCAGAGATCTTTCCCATGTCCACACCATTTAGAATCACAAGGCCCCAGCACAGTTTAAGTAAAGATGTCCCTTCTTTATGTGCGTTTTTCCATTTGCAAAGTTATTCAACATGGGGGATAAGTACACTTTTGACACCTGGTTAGGGAGGTTATCTACAGAACTTCACCATAACATGTAAAGAAGAAGCCTTCTAATTTCACTAGCTTCGCCTAGTTATCTATTTTTCCCCCATTTTTGTTTCAATTTATGTTCATTTGATAAATAGAGTTAGTTTATGCTCCATATAACACTTGGCATCCAATTTTGGTGCCAAAGATCAAGGAATGCAGCTATTCCATATTGACTATGTCATACTTTCTTTAACCACACTTGAATCTTTATTTCGGAAACAACCAAGTTTAACATCACCTTCGCAATCTTTCCTAGAGGAAGCAAAGGATCAATAGCTGTTGATGATGTAGTTCCAACCTGCAAATACATGATAATGACACTTCGAAACAAACAGATAACATGAACATCTCATGTCAGGACTGCCAATTGTTATTTAACTTGGAAAAACTAAAAAAATAATCATTTTACCAAAATACTAAAATTACTTTATAAGGAAAAGGCTACAATTGATAAAACATAAGGAAAGAGAGAGCGTAAAGTAACAAGTACTGGTTTTTTATAATTGCCATATCTTACAGTGGCACATAAAAAGAAGGGGACCCATCCCATATCAACGTCACGTGAAATTGTTTCACTGAGTAAATCTGGTGAAAGAGCATAATTTGTAGAAGAATCAGCTTTTAGCACCCTGAAATTTTGAGGATGAATTCCTGCTATCTGGCTCAAGTAAACAAACATCACAAATTAAAATAGATCAATCGAAAGAAACAATGCTTGCAGGAACATACATCTGGTTCACCTTGTTCATCAGGAAAATTTTCAAAAGGGTTGCATTTGCAAAAAACTAAGGACATACAGATGGATGTGCAATCAGTTATTAAGTTCTGTTTTGTAAAGCTTGCTTGAAGTGGGATAATTAGAGTCTAGCAGGCATGCTACAAACATACCTGGCAGGCTTTCTGCAAAGCCGAATGTGTTTGATCAGAAGCATAGACCACAAGTTTCTCAAGGGAATTTTTTCCAACCCTCCCCAAAACTTTATCACGCGCTGCCAGTAGTACAACTAGAACAGCTTCACTTGCAGTGCCTTGAATAACTCCCCCACCTTGTCCTACAACATAATACCAAATGCGTTGAAGAACTTTATCGCAATAATTAGATCCTAATCTGACGACTAAATGGTTACCTGATGAGAGAAAATCTTCAGGTAATTTCAGCATTTTACCAAGCCAATCAAGAACAATCATTTCAAGCTCTGTTGCAGCAGGAGAAGTTATCCAGCTGAAACCCACTATATTAACACCGGCACTAAGCATTTCTCCCAAAAATCCTGCGATACTGCTGTTCGAAGGATAGTAAGCAAAGTAATTCGGGCTTTGCCAGTGCGTCACCCCCGGCAATATCTTCGCCTGAACGTCTGCAATCAAACAGAAGATGAAGAAGTGCGACAAAGAAACATCGGTGAAACACAAGATAACACATTCAGCGACAACCAATGCACTTCCTACTCCTAGGATCACAGCTTAATAACATGCAGGCAAATGTAAGCGAATCTAAAATGAATAACTTAACCATCAAGAACGCTTTGCAACGATTCCGGTTGGGTTGGAGCAGAACCCGGCAGAAGTTTATGAAGATAGCCAGGCTGAAACCATTAACATTAAAGAACCAAGAGACATGCGAACATGAGAGATTAGCCAAGAACTTGATAGTAAAAAAAAGAAGAAGAAGGATAACCAGTCCCCAATACGGAAAGGATTAATGAGATAAGAACAAAATATCCTTCATCATATTCTCAAGTAAAAAAGAAAAAGATGAAATTAAGAAAATGGGCAACCTCAACTTGACTGAGAACAGGGATAGTCTCAATGGTTTTGTAGTAATCTGCAATGAAATCAACCATCTTATGTCCACACTCTCTCAGTTGCTCAGCGTCCATCGGTTTCAACCCGCTCTCCCTGCAAAACAAAACATAAAGAAGCAAACTTTGATCAAAAAGAAAAATCCAAAGCCAACGTTTTGGAAACTAAAGCACAACACTCACATTTGGTTGTGAATAGGAAACGCAAATGGATGCTGGAGGACGCGGAGTGTAGAGAATTTATTCAGAATTAGCTTTGTTTTGCAAACAAGGGAAGTGTAAAAGACGGAGGGAATGAAATCACTTGTTCACTGTATGTGTTTACAGTTGTAAGACTCGACTCGACTCGACTCCTAGTCCTATCCTATCTAGTCAGTGACGACAATAGACGGGACAAGTACACGGCTGCCACAACTGACCCGTCTCTCCTTTGCAACTAACGTAACGTAGATATTGTCCAAGTTTCAGTGTCCTGCATATGCAGATGGCTCCTTAGTGGCCCATTACCATTAGTCTTTCCAACTTGCCTCATCAATTAATAAATTAGCGATAAAGTTCTGGATCCCTGTCTAATTGTTATTTTAACATTTAAGGGGTGTTCTGTCTCTCTTTTTTTTTTCTATTGTAATTTTAGTTTTCATTTTTTATTCCTATTTTTATTTTCATGTAAATAAAAACAAAATTTGATAATGTCAAAATAATTACATATCAGATAAAACTTAAAGATAAATTTATTTTAATATCTTATATAATATTTATTAATAAAATTATTTTATTTTATTAAAATGAATAATTTAAAAATTAACATTCTATTTAAAAATTAATATTTATTTTGATTAGTAAATAAAAATTTATTTAAAAATGCATACTTATTTAATTTGATAATAAATCATATTATAAAAAATAAACAAAAACCACTTTTATGACTTGGTAACTTTTGAAAACTAGAAGAAACTAAACTAAAGGCTGAAACCAAAAATTCAAATAAACGATTTTTTTTACTAAATTTAAAAATGAAAATGAAAATGAAAACAAACATGCTTAAGAATATACTTTAGTTGAAATTTTTGTTTTTTTTTGTTGTAATTTTTTATTTAGATGCATCACTCTCTTAGTCAGAGATAAGACTATGTATTACTAGATTTTTACAGACTCAGTGAATTTCACTGAGTTGTTATTGTTATTATTGTAATTTTTCAATGTAACTGTATCTTATATCACTAAATACCTTTGCCACTATTCACTACCGTCCATATTTTCAACCAAAAAAAAAGTGTATTAAATTCAAAAGCACTCAAAAATCAAATTAATAATTAATGGGCTGATATCTATGTTCTAATGAATTTAACAAATCAATTTGTTAACAAATAAAGAACAAATAATTAAATATTAAAAATATTATTCTTCTTATTATTTTTATATCAATTCAATTCAATAGTTAACATTACTGTTATGTTATTTTAACACATTATTTTTTATATTCCACTAAAGAACATTTGTTAATTTTAAAAGTTACACTTATAGTGTAAAGACTAAGACATTAATATGTGTTAGTTCTCTATATGATAATATTTATTAGTGTTTAACATTATATTATCATGTTAGATTAAACTCAACATATATACTGAAAATTAATAAAAAATTTATAAGTAAAATAATATATAACCATTAAATTTAATTTTATGTTGAAAAATTATTTTGGTTTTTATCCATTTCATTATTGCATGTGAGTATTCTCTTATTTTTCTCTTTAATTCACCATCTTTTACACTAAACTTTAAGATTTTTGATGCACTCTCTTCTTCATATATTACCCCTTTTACATTAAGGAAGTTATTATAATTTTTTATGTCCAAAATTAAAATGTTAAGCTTAAAATTACTAGAGAAATTTGAGACGATGGCTTTGTAAATCAACTAAATGACTATTGTTAATGATAATTTTGAATAAGCCGATTTGAATTAGTATTGTTAAGTTGTAGAAGAAGAGAAACTATCTATATAAAAATATATGAAAAAGAGTATCTTTCTTCAAAATTTGTCAAGTTACAAATTTTTAATTTTATTAATAACTAATTTATATAAATTAGTGAAGCAATTTATTATTTAATATTGTACTTAATTGAGGAGACATGATTCCTCATTAAAAAAATTTTATTAAAAATTATCCACTATTAAATATTTTTATTTGATGAATAAATTATAAATTATTATGATTATTGTAATAACATAATATTTAATAATAAATAATTATTTATATACATATTAATATGGCTGCATGTACAATTTACAAAAATCTAATAAGTAGAAGAAATTATCCTTATAAGAATTTCTTTTTTTAAGGTAAATATTTCATTAATTAGTAAACAAAATATACATTATACTTACTGGTTCAGCCGGATTCTGCTGAATCGGATTGTCGTCGTTTTGATCCATATCCTGCTCGATTCTGGCTGCGTGATACCTGCAAAAC
>JANKOD010040135.1:0-14087 GCA_026284645.1 Erythroxylum acuminatum | reverse complement strand
AAGTTTAATTGAAATTAATATTTAATTTCAATTAAATTACTAAAACGTCCTAAGCTTATTATAAATAGGCTTAAGCTTTATGTAGCTAGCACTTCATGCTTAACCTTCTCTGTAAAAGTTACAGAGTTCTCTCAACTCATTCTGTGGATACCGTTAGAGGCCGTACACTTGTGCGGTTATGGTGGTTGAAACGGATCGGTTTCGGAAATTGTTTGAGGGATGCATCAAGATCAAGATCAAGCTTCAGAATAAGGTACGAATTAAATTCCGCTTTATTTTGCTTCGTGTTAATCATTTTATAGAATTAAATAGATCTTAATTTTCAGGAAATCAAAAATCACGGAACAATTTCGTTATTATTCCGCTGCGGTCGGATCAAATCCGGTGCAAATTTTCCAACACTTTCATTTCTGAAAGAATTCTAAAATCTGGGTCACACCGAAAGAAGAAAAATTTTGGGTATTGAAGTCCACACAACTTGGATTTGCTTTCCTATCGCTCGTGTTTTTGCCTCCATCATCAATCCCCAACGCAATGAGTCTTTCCGCTGCCCTCAGATCTTCCAATCTCCTTGTCTCTTGGAAATCAGTAGTTTCTCTCTCTGTATCTCTACACTAATTACCGTGTTTACATATGTACACATATATGAATAATATACAGATAAATGTGTTAATAATAAATAGTAGACTGGCAGTTTTCAACAAACCATAGCTGCATGTGTTGAGCTGAGCGGCAAAGGTCTACACTCGGGCAAGCTTTCAACTGTGAGGATATGTCCTGAGCTTGCTGGAAAAGGCAGGTTTTTCGATTCTCACTCCATCTCCATTCCCGCTTCTATTGATTTCGTCCAACAGTCGCCTCTTTCTACTTCCCTATTCAAAGACGGCGTAAGGATTCGAACTGTCGAGCACTTGCTTTCCACTCTTGAGGCTATTGGCGTCGACAATTGTAGGATTCAGATTCATAATCATTCTGATTCTCATGATTACGATGTTGAGGTCAGTTCATCAATATTTTATCTTAACTCTCTCAATTTAGTTTGACTTCTTTGATGGAAAAGTCTCTGGGTTTTGTTGTTGTTGATTAGGGCAGGTTCCAATTTTGGATGGATCGGCGAGGCAGTGGGTGGAAGCTATAGAAAAGGTTGGTTTAACTGCGGCAGCAGATGAGCACGGCCAAAATTGTGAAAAATTGGCTCCTTATTTGAATGAGCCTGTTTATGTGTGGAAAAATGATGCTTTTGTGGCTGCATTTCCATCACCAAAAGTTCAAGTTACTTATGGGATTGACTTTCCTCAGGTATTGGTATTCTTTTTGCCGATGGACTATTGACTCGTTTCAAACACCAATTAATATCTTGATTGAGGCGTTAGTCATGAGGATTTAAGTTATATGATCACTGCAGGTAGTTTCAATAGACATTGTGGCAAGGGGAGGGCCCTTGCTCCAAGTCTAGTAATTAGTTACCATCCTAGCTCCTATGTGAAGGTTAGTGGTTATCCAGGACCAACTATCTTACTAGCAATGATTCAATCGACATAATTCTTGTTTCCCACATAATGACATTACAATTAATACACTTTTCACCGAGCATTAATTAATATCAAACATGATAGCTAAGAATAATACGAGAATATGGCTTAGTGTAAGAAAAGAGTGGCACTTGTGCCCCTTATTTTTCACTAAATGCCAATTTGGTAACCTTAACTTGCATTTTTATGACTAGGTGTTGAACAAATTATGAATTCCAGTCTTCCAAATTTCACTTTAGTAAAGACATTAAAGTTAAGCTAAGAATATTTGTGTGAACTTGCCAATAGGACTCTATATTCATGGATCAACTAGTTGTATCAATTTTTATGTTCTTCTTATAGCATTATTTATTAATCTTAAAGGAATTAGGTTTCTACATGCATAAGTTGTGTTCTTTAATAGTATAAAAGAGGGTAATGAGCCTCTAACTAATCACCTGTCAATCAATCTCAATTTGTTCCTTTATGTGTATAGGCTCCTACCATTGGCCGCCAGTGGGTTTTTGTAACTCCTCTCGAGGATTCTTGCTATGTTAAACAAATATCTTCATCAAGGACCTTTTGCTTATTTGAGGAGGTTTGTTCTTTCTTCATTGTAGTACTACTTTTATTCTTTGTTTAATGTCTTGGCTGAATTTGTTGTTAATTGAAGAACTGGCTATTTCCCTCCCCAACCCCACCCCCCCATCCCTCCTTATCTTAGTAATGATTTTTCATGCACAATAAGTTTCTTTATACCAAAAGTAATTTTAGATTAGTAGTTGACTTGAATATAGATCTCCTTCCTGAATGAGGAATGTGATTTTTCATTTTCCTTCTATTTTCTTTGTGAAATGATAAGAGTAGGTGGTTTAGGAGCTATCTCAATCTTTAATTATCACGCTTTCAATTTGTTGATATACTTACGAGATTCTAACTGAAATGAAAAAATATTTCACATTAAAAAAATAAGTGATGCGCTTTTAGAAATTGTAATTTTCTACTCAATACACTTGTTTGTTAGCTGAGACTTTTCTTCTTGATGCTATTTTCAGATTAAGCTATTTGCAACAATCAATTTTACTAGTTTCTTGACTTGGTAATTAAATTAAAGTTGCGACATGCCCCTTTTTTTCATTGTATAAGCAATATTTTTGTTCTCCTAAAAGTTTCATTCAATGAGCAATTTATGTTTGTATTTAATTGTTAAATTATTAATAAAGAAGTTAAATGAGTGACATTGGCTAGATTACACTAAAATCACAGCCTTTGGTTGAGTCAATCAACTTTATTTTTGATAATAAGCTGAGTGCCTTAAGACTTATGTTAACATGTTTGCTATTAAAGAGGGAGGATAGTAATGTTGCAAGAAAAATGCTTTTGATTCATTAGTAGTCCTTGCAACAACCCACAAGATGGTGAGATTGGGTATTTCTTGTTAAAAACTTTGATAAATTGTCAAACACTAAGTGTATAATTATTTTACCCTTTCTTGTAACTTTGAAAATTATGGGTTAATCAACTGCTATGTAACCATACTTTTAGTATGTAGAAAGGAAGTGTGAGATTTTATAAAGGGTGTGAATGGCTTGTCACAGACTAATTTATCACAAATTATACTTGCATATATTTCCTCTGTGAGAGGTAAGTGCCTTGCTTGATTGTTGTACCTTGCCAATAAGTCTTGTAAAGAACCAAGATCCTTGTTTGCTATTGGAGGTAGGTCTTCAACTTTGAATTGCCTTTTGAATTACCTTTAGTGAGTATAATGTCGTCCACTTAGACAAGAATAAGAATGAGTCCTTGTGATTTGTGATGATAAAAGATTGTCTAGTATGATTGACAAAGTCTAACGACAAATTCTTCTATTGCGACGCAATGTTACAAACCAAGCTTGAGGAGATTGTTTGAAGTCATATTCCTAACCTCTTGATATCTATAAGGGCCAATTAAAGTGAGTAGAAAGAGAGATGGCAAAGTGAATGACATAACATTTGTAATAAGAGAAAGGGTATCCTTATAATCCAAGCACAAAATCTGAGTGTAGACTTTTTCTACGAGGCGAGCCTCAAGACAAACAACATTGTTGTCAAGATCAACTAGTTGGAAGAGGCATGAGCTTGGATGTCCCATTGGAATGTTAGGTAGACATCTCTTTTAGCATAGCAATATGCTGTCTAGAGTGAGTTATAGCTTTGGGCAATAATAGAAGACAATGTGGATAAAAAGGCATTATATAAAAGAGATAAAGAATGATAAGACACAAAATTGGAGATGGGATGAAGAGTATAAAAAGAGTACCTTTGGTTAGGAAAAAATGGGCATCAAGGTCAGATGATGACATATTTGATGAAACGAACAAACTGTGGTATCATTGGAGGAAACGACAAATGGAACTTCAGTTGGCACAATCAACTTAAGGAGGACATAGGCCCATCTATGATGAGAGTATGAGGACATTTATTATGTACTTAATTTGTGCAAAGAAGTGGTAGAAGGCATTGGATGTGCAAAACTAGAAGAGACTAAAGGAGTAGGGAGAGGGAGAACTAAATAAGGAGGGGATAGATATGGATAAGAAGAGATATTGCAAGTTGAAGCATGAGATTTGCTTAAAGAAGGTAATGTTTGTAGAGGTAAAATAGTGGTATAATGTTGGATAATAAATAAGTAAAACTTTTGGAATTCTTGGTTAACGTAGGAAGATACACTTTTTGAATTTTGATGATAGTTTGGTGGAATCCATACCAAAGAGATGAAATGCACACAACAAACACTATTCCGAATACACTCTATTGCTTCCTTTATCGTTTCCAACCGATCCTTCACGATCAAGTTAAGAATATGCACCAAAAATGCTTATGAAATAACTTACCTCCAACCAATACGCTCCCAACCCGCATCTTACCCTTTGGCTTCTCATTCATAGCATCATTTGTGCTATAATTGTCGACTGTGATGGAGGATACTTTGTTATCGATGTTCAAATTTGTCAAACAGTCTTTCAACACGTTTGCCAATTTTTCACTTGTATGCAGTGTTGGCACACAAATGAACCTATCATGAAAAAGCATACCAACATGAATCATAAATTCATAAAATAATGAAAAAAAGTAAATAATAATAATATTAAAGAATATAAATTACCTCAAAAGTCTATTGCTTAACTTCCAATCATTATCAATATAATGTGCTGTCACCATCATGTAACCCTTCTTTTGGTTATCGACTGTTAACATGTCCGTTGTTATGGCAATTCGTCCTTAAACACTCGACAATGCTCTTAATGTTTCTCTCTTCTTGTCCTCATAAATTTTGAAAATATCATTCCTCAATGTACTCCAACTTGGAACCTTGAAAGTTGGTTGGAGTTAATTAAGATCCTTGATCTATTGCTGTCAAAAGTTATTACAGTCATTTCATTCTTCCCCTTTATAAGGTTAGGGGTAAAAAATGTTTGACCTCCCAAAAACCATCTTTCTTCTAGTACATGATTCCATATGTCTCTTTAAATGAGACGTTCCACCTTTCAAACCACTCAAATACAACTTTTGACAATAATTGTACTTTGCCTTTTCAATTCTGTAGATCAATATAGTTTTTTTTAATTGATTCCAATTTGTCAAATATTAGTAGAGAAGAATAATTTCATTCTCATATTTCGTAGGTTACAACCTTAGTTTATATATACAATTGTCTATCCTAAATATAGTAACAAATTCCCTAAGATATAGGGAAATCTGTATCTTATTCTAATCCCCAAAAATCAGGGATTTATATGATTTCTATAACTATACAATCTTCTAAATAATACTACATAATCTGACACTCCCCCTCAAGCTAGTGAGTGGATATCTTCCATCCCTAGCTTGCCAATAATATCTTGAAACACTGTGCTTGTCAGTTCCTTTGTAAGTATGTCTGCCAACTGATCCTTGGTTGACACAAATGGAGTGCATATTAAGCCACTGTCCAGTTTTTCCTTGATAAAGTGCCTATCAACTTCAATATGCTTTGTTCGATCATGTTGAACTGGGTTATGTGCAATGCTGATAGCTAATTTGTTATCACAGTATAGCCTCATGGGTCCTTTCCATTTTATTCTTAAGTCGTCTAGGATTATCTTTAGCCAAAGTAATTCCCATATCCCCAGCGCCATAGATCTGCTTCTTACTTCTCCATGTTACAAGATTACCACCTAGGAGTGTACAGTAACCAGATGTTGATCTCTTATTGACTAAAGACCCTGCATAATTTGCATCGGTATAAGCCTCTAATGTGACATGTGTGACTGTTTGTTGCTTAAATAGAATTCCTCTTCCCGGGCTGCTTTTCAAGTATTTTAGTATCCTATTTACTGCCTTGAGATGTGATTCTTTGGGATTGTGCATGAATTGACTAACCGTGCTCACTGCAAATGTTATATCTGGTCTTGTGTGTGCCAGATATATCAACTTCCCTACATGCTTCTGATATGATACTTTATCTACCATGGAATCTTTTGGAGCATCACCTAATCCATGATTGAATTCAATCGGTGTATGCACTGGTTTACAACCCAATTTTCTTGCTTCTTTCAACAAGTCAAGTATACTTTTGTTGAGAGATGAAAATCCCTTGCTTCGAGTGAGCTACTTCAATGCCTAGGAAGTACTTTAACTTTCCTAGCTCTTTGATACCAAATTCCGTCAAGAGACATCGCTTCAAAATTTTCATTTCTTCTACATCATTACCTGTCACAATGATATCATCTACATAAACTAGTAATGCTGTGACTCCCCCAGAATTTGAGTGTCTAATGAATAAAGTATGGTCTCCTTGACTCTGCTTATATCCCAATGAAATCATCACCTTAGCTAACCTCCCAAACCAAGTTCGTGGGGATTGTTTGAGCCCATAAAGGACTTTCTTCAGCTTGCATACCATTTCCTCTTTAGATTCAAATCCAGGAGGAACTTCCATGTAAATTTTCTCTTCTAGATCACCATGGAGGAATGCATTCTTAATATCAAATTGTTCAGATTCCACTCAAAATTAGCAGCTAATGATAACAGTATTCGTACCGTGTTCATCTTAGCAATAGGGGAAAATGTCTCTAGATAATCGACACCCTTTGGCCACCAATCTTGCCTTATATCTTTCCACCTGGCCATCAGCCTTATACTTTATGGTGAAAACCCACCCACACGCAACTAGTTTCTTCCTTCTCGGCAATTCCACTAACTCCCATGTCTTGTTCCTCTCAAGGGCCTCCATTTCAGTCTCCATAGCATCCTCCCATTTTCTATCTCCTAATGCCTCAGTTAGATTTCTCGATGTGGGAATTGTATGGAGATTGGTTAGGAAAGCTCTATGTTTTTAGGATAGATTCTGATAAGACATGAAAAAGGACAGTGGGTGTTTTGTGCAGGTTCTTGTTCCTTTCCTTATTGCAATTGGTAGGTCTTCAGTACTTGTTTCTTTTGGTTCTCCCGCTGGTTCAAATGACTCAATCCTTGGCTCACCACCTAGTGTGATATTATCAATTGGTTTGAGAGTGATTTCTAGAAATTGAGCAACAGCACGAATGGGAGACTGAACTTCTACTGGTTGAGAGATTGGTATCTTCCTCCTAGAATAAACTTGCAGTGGCTGCATGTTATCTTTATTTCCCTTATCTTTCATCATGTCAATAGATGTGGCTAACTCAATTGAGGGAGAAGTAGATTTAGGCACAGTTACGGGTTGAGATTGAACAAAACTAGGATCAAGAAGAAACATATCCTTTGCTTTATCTTCACTCAAGGTCTCCCCTTGAAGATAGGTGTGCTGAAAAAAAGGTTCATTTTCAACAAAAGTAACATCAACTGAGATAAAAAAAATTTTTAGAAGGTGGATGAAAACATTTATAACCTTTGTGTGGAGGAATATACAAAGCACGTGGATCTAATTTGCTCCTATTGTGAGAATGGATATGAACACACGCAACACAACCAAAGATTCGAGGTATTCGATTGTTTGAAACAGAAAAATTTGGGAAAAATTTTGTAAGAATATCAATTGGACTTTTGAACCCAAGGACCCGTGTGGGAAGTCAGTTAATAACATGGGCAACAGTTAATACGGCTTCACCCCAGTATTGTTTTGGAACATTTTTGTGAAACAACAATGCTCTAGTGATCTCTAGGAGACGTCCATTTTTTCGCTCTTTACACCTTTTCGTTGTGGGGTAGTAACACATGATGACTCGTGAATAATTCCTGTTTTCTGGAAAAATGGAGAAAGGGTTTGATTGAAATAGTCCTTGGCATTGTCTAATCGAAATCTCGTAATTTTGTCATCAAACTGAGTATTGATCATGTTGTAGAAATTAGGAAAAACAGTACTAACATCAATTTTATTTTTAAGAGGTAAAGCCATATGACTCGGGTACAATCATCAATAAATGAAACAAACCACCTAGCACCCGAACCATTTGGGATGGTAGAAGGTCCCCAAATATCACCATGAATGAGAGAAAAAGGAACAAAGGTTTTGTTGTTGCTTATTGGAAAGGAAGTTCACAATCATCACAATGAAAAAAATTTGACGTAAGACCTTTAAATAACAAAGGAAATATCAACTTGAGAACTCTAAAAGATGTGACCTAAACGACGATGATGAAGCCAAATTTTATCTTGGTTTGACATGACAGATTCGGAAAAGAAAGATGTAGATAATGGTTTTCCAACTTCTAATATACTATGTTGTTTTTCCAAAAAATAGAGACTGCCTCTCGGACTAGACATCCAATCATCTTCTTTGTGCCTAACTCCTGAAAGACACAATGTGAAGGAAAAAGGGCTAGTGAATCTATGGTTAATTTTTGAATGGAAATAAAGCTTACAAATAGCTTTGGAACATGGAGGACATTTCTTAGTGTAAGGTCCTTGTTTATGTATATATATCCCCTTGACCAGCTACGGTGGTGATGGATCCATCAGCTATTATGATCTTTTTATGGCTACAGATGGGGTTATAAGAGATAAAATGTTTGGAGGAACAAGTCATATGATCAGTTGCTCCGGAATCAATTACCCACATAGGAAGAGAATTTCTTTTTGAGACATTAGTTTTAGAAGAAGAAGAAATACATGAAAACGCCAATGAACAAGTACCTGTTGAGGTTGGCTTCTCAAAGGACTCCACAAAGGTTTTTAGTTTCTCAATTTCATTGGTGTTAAACTCAAGGATAGATTTTTTTGGAATTTTCTTCATTAGTTGATATTAAGGAAAATATACGTAATTAATTTGTAATTATCTTTGCCATATTTAGATGATTAACTTTACATGTAAATAGACAGTAGTTAGCCTTTGTTTTAGGAACTGATAAGATTTGTAATATGTATTTATACGTGACGTTAACGCAGAAGAAGAATATACCTTTAATCACCAAATTCTTTCTCTTCTTTATTTTAGAGTTGACGAAGTGCTCACCATATGTGCCTGACTTCGGTCGTTCCCACTTTGATTGGGCTTGCTATGAAGTTTTCAGCATTTCTCCCTAGTGTGCCGATGCTTCTTGCAGTATGTGCAGAATAGGGATTCTCGGTTAAATGGTTTGGATGAGTCCCCTCTAGTAACTAATGTAGGATTGTTTGTCTCCTTCAATTCTGTGGCCTTGGTAACGAATGCAGAACCATCTCCTCCTTGAGGTTCAAGTATAATATTTCGATGTTCCTCTTCCATACATATAATAGAGATCATCTCATTTAGAGATGGTAGGTCTGGTTTTTCAAAAATCTGCACCCTTACAGCATCAAATTCTACTTTTAATCCTGCCAAAAAAATCATAAATACGATTCTTTTCCACAAAATGCTTCAAGATTGCTGCTTCTTCACTACAGCGCATTTGGATGCATTGATAATGAGCCATCTGTTGCCACAAGCTTTGTAAAGAGACTCGAATATTCAGTAACAGTCCGAGCCTCCTGTTTAGTTGCTGAAACTTTCGTCTTAATCTCGTAGATCTGTGCAACATCATTAACCTTGAAATATGTTTGTCAAAAGCTTCCCAAATCTCCTTGGCAGTTTCGAGGAACATACATGTGTCACTAATCTCTGGCAGCATCGAGTTCCATAACCAGAACATTACCATAGAGTCCTGTTCATCCCACGCCGCAAATTTGGGATCGTCCTGTGAAGGACCTATGCCCATTAAATGACTCAATTTCCCTCTTTCTTTAGGAATGTACGGACCAATTATGACCACTTCAAATAATTCTTCCCATTCAATCGATATGCAGCTTGAATGTTTTGCAAATCTCCGGTTATAGCAGCAGCAGTATTCTTGAATGCAGGCCTGATGATTTTGACGTGATTGATTGAGTAAGACTAAGGATAAGAACAGGAAAAGGAATAGGGAAATATGAGCGAGAATGCTAGGACGATGAGAGGAACAGTGGAGATGGATCTCAGTTGATATGACTAGAAAAAAGAATCAGAGTTTTAGTAGGAAAGAGCCAACAGCTCTGATACCATGTCAGATATTAGTAGAGAAGAATAAATTTCTTTGTCATATATCTTAAGTTACAGCCTTAGTTTATATATACAATTGTTTATCGTAAATATAGTAACAAACTCCCTAAAGGTAGGAAAATCTGTATCTTATTCTAATCTCCAGAAATCAGGGATTTATATGATCTCTACAACTATACAATCTTTCCAAATAATACTACATAATCCGAAAATGATTCGTTTAATCTTTACATAATGGGGGAGAGTAATGTGACGAGTTTGCTTGACTCAGTATGAAAAACTTTTCCCCAACCTGACATGTTCTAGTGCAAAACAGGTTTCCTAGTTCTAAATGGATATAGTTTTACAGGAATCTGCTGTGGCTGGTGTCCTTATCTTGCCAGAGTCATGTATACAATAGAATAAAGACTTAATAGGACATTCAAATTGAAATTAAGCAAGGATTTTGAGCCTTATTTCTTTCTACCAAAATCAGTAATAAGAGATCACATCAATATACATGTCACTGACACTGTTCAAAACTTCATGGAAGACAAAGAAAAAACAAAAAACAATTGTTAGAGAAAAAAAAGACAATGATTTTGTAAGAATAGCCCTTTTGGAACATATGTCTCCTACATCCTACAGAGCATCTTAGCTTCAATTCCTTGTTCTCCTACAAGATTCTAGAGTTTGAAAGAGGTATGATCCTGCGGACTTGTCTGAATTATATAACCACCATAATCCCTTTGGGAAGAATTTCAATCTTCCATGTCATCAGGAGCAGTATCACGCCACCTTCTGAGTTCGTTCTCCACCGCAGCCTGTGCAGCCTCTGCCATCTCTGCAGACTTCAAAGCCATGTCAGTTGCTTCTTTGATTTCCTCAATAGCTTTCAAGTTGGCTTCCAGCTTCTCTTCTGATTCCAATTTCCTTGCATTGGATAACGCCACTTCGGCAATGGCTTCTGTTTCTTTTGATTCAGCTCTATTTTGGCTATCCTCCAACTTCTTGTTTAATGTCTCAAACTCCTCCAATGAAAGATTGATCATCTTGTTATTCGATTCCTCAGATTGAGTGTTCTTTTCTTGAGACAAGGTGCTAAGATGTTCACGGGCTTGTTTTGCTACTTCTTTGGCTTCTTCTGCATCTCTAAGAGCTTGTTCTAGCTTTCTTTCTGCTTCATCATACATTTTCCTTGAAATTTCAGATTCTTTTCGCAACTTTTCAGCTTTATACTTCATCTCTTCTGCTTCCCTTTTTGAATGGTCAGTTTCTGATGATATCTGCTCAAGTGCTAAGCTCAGATTATTGGAAGCAGCCCTTTGTTTTTCTTCAGCAATGGCTTTCATTTCTGCTTCTTTTGCTTGCCATTCAGCTTTCTCCTTCCTCACATTCTCCATTTCCAGTTTCAGAGAGGTCACCATGTTTCTGAGAGTATTCTCCTCCTCTGCAACTAATTTCAATTTCTTTGTTGCTTCATTCAGCTCAGTGGTTACAACTTTCACCGCATCCATTTCAGCATCATGAGCCCTTTTCATCTCTTCCTGTAGAACCTCAATTTCTGCCACAGTTTCTGAGAGCTTAATCTCAAGATTTCTTGTCAGCTCAGGATCATGCTCTTTCTTTAAAGAATCAAGATTATTTTGCACTTCATCCATGGCACATTTATATGCTTTAATGCAAGCATCTTTGTCTGTCAAAATCTTATCCTGATACTCTTTAGCCTTTGCGGAGGTAACTTTTAATTGTTCCATTGATTCACACATAGCCTTGATTTCCTTTGAGAGTTCCTGAACTTTCCCTGTGTTCGCATTGGCAGCACGATGAGCTTCCGCCGCGTGCTGGAACGAAACCAGTTTCGCTTCCAATGCTGCATCGAAATCCTGTCGAACTTCATTGAGTTTTTGCTTCACAGCATCAAGCTCGTTAGCTGTGATCTTGTATTGCTCTCTGGCCAGGTCTAGTTCCTGTCTTTCAGCGACATCTCCAAGCTGCTTTGCTGATTTTTGTATTTCAAGGTCCTTGGACTTTCTCTTCACTTCTTCTGCATTCTGTATCGCAAACTGCTTGGACTCGCTTGCAGTTAGGAGCTTCGAAGTCAACTCCTCCAGTGTTCTCTTGGCTCTTTCAAGCTCAGAAGCAGCTCTAGATTTTACAGTTTCAGCACTCTCCAGCTTCTGTTTGTATTTCTCATATTCTTTCTGAGCCAAGAGAAACTGGGTCTCCTTTTCCAGGACATTCTGACAGAAAACCAAGAAAAGAAAAACGATCTGGGCATGTCAAAAAAATGAAAATCTTTTCTAATTTTTGTTCTGAACTTGAAATTGAAGCCTGACATGCACGCATATCCTGACAAAACAAGTTGTTATCGAAGACTCTCATTTTCATTATCAATCTCAATCTATAAACCATCATAAACATATACAAGAAAGATGATGTTTTGGCATTAGAATATGATAAGAAACTTGGCATTGGATTTACCTCTGAGGATACTTTTGACTTCATCCTAACGACCGTACGTTTCTCCTTAGAAACAGCAACCTCACCGAACAAGCTAACAGCAGCTTTGACAGATTGAAATGGTGCTCTCGTATCAATCTCTCCAACCTCGCCGGAGCCCAAACTTTTCTGTTTCTCTATCACCCTGATGTTCACCATTTTTATATTCTTCCCTTAAAGATTCACCTGCAACAAAGTGTTTTTAAAAGCTTCAAAAACACTAGCTCATTTCAATTAAACAGAGATGAAATCTATGAAACTTCAGGTTCTTCTTCACGGGAAAATGCCATGCATGTGAGTGACGAACCTTGCGAAACGTAAAGGAACAGGAGACCTTAATGAATGATTCCTAACAGTAAATAATGGTTGAAACCCTTGGACACAAGAAATTGTCATGTCAAAGAAGAAGCCATAAGAAAGGAAGGCTTGTTTTGATCCTTCTCTTCTCTTTTTTTCTCATTTGTTATGTACTCTTTTCCTTCTTTTTTTTCCTGGAATCCCGAGTTTGCGGGAAACCAGAAAGCAAGAAACCTAAAAAAACGGTCAATCAAGTTTCTTTACAATCTATACCATAATTATTTTTTATACTATTATTAAGTATTATTGGCTAGATGTTTAAATAAAATCCATGTAAAACTAAATTAGGAAAAAGACGATATAATTTAATAAAAATGATTATATTATAAATTTTCTTTATATTTAAGAAATAATTCATCTTATTTTTTCAAAATTTTGATATTATTAGTTATAATACGAACTTTAATCATTGTTAGTTATGAAAAGAATTTTTAAATTTTATTAAGTAAGCATAAATACTTTTTAACATGTCAAATTATATTAAACCTCAATTTCATTACAAAAATATATTAGATGTCAATTTTATCTATGGACAGACTGTGTCAATTTTTTAAAAATTAAAAGCATAAAGTAACGTTTTTTTTTAATTGAATTCAGATTTAAGCTGCTCAAGCCCAAATCTAACCCTTTTAAACAAAACAATGTTGTTTTGTTAAGAAGAATTGGACTTCAAATTGGTACGAGCCTAGGTTTGAGCTCATAGGTCATTTCATTGAAAACACTTAAATTTGAATTAACGAGTCGACCATTGTCCTCTCTAATTTTATCAAAATTTTTAGTTTTTTAAGTAAATTGTAAAAAGTAAACTATAAAAAAATTAGAAAAAGCAAACAGACATTATCTCGTTTATCCATATAAAAGAAAAGTTTTTAAGGTCTAATTTCAAAGCTTGACTCACATTTTATATTGCATGACGTGGCCACTTCCTATTAATAAAAGACAAAAAAATCTATAACAAGTGATTGTGTTCGGTTTGATAATTTCAAGACCGAGACCCAACACAACACGAAATTTCAACCGTCTTGCCCGGTATCCCTAAGACGAAGACGTCTTTTGACCGAGTTTTAGTCTCTACAGTTAAACAAGTTACCCAGCTTCTTGTTGTCGTTGCCTTATTGGTTAATGGAGTTCACTCACGTCACTAGTTCTCCTTCTCAATATTATTCGATCTCCTATTTCTTCCATTATCCACATATTGTTTTTAAGCCTTCGTCTCGTGTGGCGCGACTCTACAAATGGCTT
>JANKOD010040123.1:0-14096 GCA_026284645.1 Erythroxylum acuminatum | reverse complement strand
TATCAAGCTCTTAACCAATTAATCAAGCAACAATCTAGGCTCATTCCTAGCCTTAATCAAGTCTAAATATACCAATTTAGAGTGATTTTTCTCAGCTAGCCCGACATGTACACAAGGCTAAAATTAAAATTCCAGAATTTGTCATCAACATCACTAATGTGTGTAACTTTACTACCTTCAATACTTCACGAATGTTACAAGCTTAGAAACATCGCTAACACTTGAAATTTTCCAGATTTCATGTCCTTTAAGGTTACTTCATTTCAGGTTAATTTAACTTCCATATTGGTTCACAAAAATCTGCTAATTTGTTTCATTACCATTCACTTTATACCATCATACTTGCAGTCCTAACTTTTCTAAATTTAAAACCCTTTAATAACACCTATCTTTAGCATGAATTCATCATCAATTATACTTCAAATCCTAACTTAAATCATCCATATAACATCCCATAAACTACTGTTATCATGCATCGAAAAATAGAACAGAAGGTACCCCTTTCATTCATCATTTTCCAACACAATTTCAACACCAATACCACATTCAATCTATCCCTAATAAATCCTCATAATTTCTGCTAACACATGCCACAATAGATCAGTACTTCACTTACTTGTTCAACTCAAATGACACCTCAATGTATCAAGCCTACTTTGCCTCACATGCATGCAAAAACATTTCAAGAACAGTGAGGGAGTAAGATGGTTTCTGTAATGATAAGAAGAAGATAGCAAAATGTAACAATATTCTACCTCTAAAGCTATCTTTATGATGGATTTTGCATGGGTTTTGGGATGGTAATGTACATAATTAGGATAGAAATCCAATGGTGTGGGTGAGGTGTGGATTTCGGCAATGAGATGGAGAAGAAGAAGAGAGTAAGCAGAAACATAACAAAAGAAGCTTAATGTGTTGGTCATATGGTGTAGGATGAGTGTTCTTTCTTTAAAGACACTTGTCATGTATTTAAGCAAGATACATGTCCCCCTTCTTGGCTGCCAAATGTTATTAAATTCCTAAGCCATTTGTCACTTATTTTATTGGCTTAGTCAACCTAAATTTCCACATGTTAACTTGTCTTGCCACTTGAAAATTTCCTAGTCTAAATTTACATTTTAATCCATCAATCTTCCAATTATGAAAAATAAACTCCAAATTCCTAATTGTAATCCATCAATTCCTTTTATTTGTAAATCAAAATGCATGACATTAGAAATGCATAATCATGCCATAATTATTTTAAAACTTTCATACCCTGGAACATGTCAATTGAGAGCACATAAAATATTTGCATTTTTTAAACATAATTCATGTGTGTATGCTAATATCATGCATATGAATGACTTCATAAAATTATCTCCTAAATGCACCAAATTAATTCTATAATGATGTAACTCATGTGACTCAGTATCTAGCACTCTAACCCTCAGTAGTTTTGGAAACCGATTATTACAAGATGTATCCTCATCAATTACATCAAAATAGAGGAACCTTTCATCCATAACCCTTAGGGTTAGCTTCCTTTTATAAACATAAATTAAGGCCTTAGAAGTGGCTAAGAAAGGTCATCCAAAAATCAAGGGTACATTCTTATCCTTGCCATATATAATACCACAAAGTCTGTGAGAATAAGAAACTTTCCAATTTTGATAGGCATATCTTTTAGTATTCATACTAGACATTTGATAAAACTGTAATAATTATAGAGAAATGGTTGTATGTGAGGGCCCAAACTATACCCTAGTATGAATGTGTCATGTCTATGAAAGTATAAGTAATGGGTGTCAACGAATATGAAAGTGAGTGCTTAGTACGGGACGTAATCATTATGGAAAAATTGTTAGGGGCAATTCAATAATTTGCATTAATTATGTTATGCATACATAAAAATAAATTAATCATGGGCTAAAATGCTAAATGAATTAATATGGCATGTAATTACATGGAATAAGAAAATGGTTTGGCCAATTTGTAATTAATGAAAATTGAAAAAATGAACCAATGGGAATTAGCCACCTATCACTCTACAAACCATAAGATTTACATATTCATATGAAGAGGATGAGATGAGGCTGACCCTAACAATCAAAATTCAAAATTTTGAACTCCTCTCTACATCAAAATTCATACTAAATTTGATCTCTAAAGGAGATTTCAAAAGAAACATAACAAATTGGTGTATTAGTTAATTTATTGTATTGATATGAAAATTATATCCTTCCTCACCTCCTCTTCATCTAGGGTTTTTCTTTATGTGTATGTAATTGTTTAAGATGAGTTTTAAATGGCTGTGTTATGTGTAAAGGAGGAGAAGACCAAAGACAAAGGCAAATGGAAGCAAGTAGAGTGAAGGAAAAGGGTTTTGATCACTCCTTCAAGAGGTATGAGAATTTTTTATATGTTTTCTTGAATTTATGATTATGATGTGAGGGGAATTGGTAAAAGAAGTATTCCATAGGAAAATGGGATGTTTTTGGTTAAACTAGATGTGTTTTTGTCTTGCTCATCTATGATAAGACCAAAGTTAGTTGATTTGGGTTATGTACCTAGCTGAATGGATAGGTTCCACTGAATAGGCTTTTATAATTTGTTCATATATTATCCTATAGACCTCAAAGTTGGATAATTCTAATTTGAGATTAAACTATAGACATAGGCCTAAAACTTTCATGAAGAAACCAAAATTTGATTATGCGTCAGAATTTTGAATTCTAGCTTGAGGTTGAGATCTAGCTGTTGTCCCTATTTTAGAAAAGCCTATAGTGTTTTGGATATAACTGCCAAAAGACTTAACTAAATTACATGAAATTTATTTCATTAGAACATTAAGACATATAGGAACATTTTTCTAGATGACCATTTTGTCTAAAAACCCCAGTTCTTAGATCAAAATGGCCATAAAAAACGGATTTGGAAACCTTTTTAGAGAAAAGTTGGAAATTGGCCAATCACGGCTACAAGTCTAAGGGTGCAACCATGCAGAATACATTCTACCTAAAAAATCCATTTTGAGACAAAGTGCATGGTTGCACATGAAAGGGGTGCAGTCGTGCATCACCCCATTTTAGCCCAAACATGAATTTTCCTCACCCAAATGCTACCAAACTTCATTCAAACATTTTTAGATTTCAATAAAACTTAGCAAACCCATTTATAAAGGTAATATGAAACCCATCATGCATGTAATTTGTATATACCTTAAGAGTGGGCATGATAAACATTTTCAAATTATATTGCAAGCATAAGGAAATGAGTTTGTATGTTATGAATTTGTTACTTTATAATGTGATTATGAAATGTAATTATAATGCTTTGATGATTAGTTTTAACTTACCAAGTCTTAGAAGTGGGTCAATAGGCATGCCTAAAAGGGTCTGCAGCTACTTTTGCTTTGAGACACTATGGTGTCTTCTGTTTTAGAGACTTACGTTTCTTCTGTTTTAGAGGCTATTGCCTCTTCTGTAGATACTATCATAGGTATCTTTTGTTTTATTCCCGTTACCTACATTTGAAGAAATTAGCAGGCAATTCTGTATATATTCTGATATTTGTTATGTTCTAATGCAAATTATATTCTGAATAATCTCTTAATGTCATATTCAAATATTATTATGTGTATTAAGATATTTTATGAATTTTATTTTAAGATGTAACTTCCATCATTTAAATGTCATGAATCATCTGCATGTGAATGTTGGGCGACTGCTATGAGTAGTCGCCGTCTTGCTTTATTATTCCCCACTAAGCCACATGCTTAGCACATTGGTTTTTCCTCTATGTAGGTCTTGATAAATAGGGTTAAGGTTGGGACAACGGCAATGGAAAAAGAAGGGCGTGTAACATTTTGGAAGATTTTGTATTTAAACATTGTGTTGTAATCACAAATATTAAGAAAGAATTTTGTGGTAAATGTTTGTAAGACATAAAGATTTCAATATGTAAATGGCCTGTAATAACCATAACTTATTATGAGATTTTCAATGTATGGATATGATATGTGTAATTTGTGACTTGTATAAACCACTTTAAAGTATGTGAGCAAGTATATTAACTAACTATATAAATTGTGATGTATGTTTTTCCTATCTTTAGGAATTGTTTGATTGTCTAGGTCCATTTTGTGTGTATCCGTATATCCTCCTAGGGGTATTAGGGTGTCACATGGTAGGTTTAAGATTGTGAACCTCAAGCTTCTTATAGATAGGTAGAGTTATAAGGCTAATGTGTGCCCTTGGATCATATAAAACATGATCAAAATTTATATCATTAAAGGTATAAGGGATACAGAAGTTGTTAAGGTCCTTAAGTTTTGGAAGCAGCCCATTTTAAGTTGTAACTTTGCACTCCTTAGTTAAGGTTATAGTTTCATAGTCCTCAAGCCTTCTCTTGTTGGATAAGATTTTCTTCAAAACCATAATATAAGCAGGAATTTTTTTTAAAGCATCAACAGAAGTAATAGTAATATAAATGTTTTGAAGAATATCCAAAAACTTCCTAAGTTCCTTATCTAACTTCACCTTATCCAAACTTTAGGGAAATAGTATAGGTAACTTATAAGGTGTAAAGAGAATGTATTCAGGTTCTTTTCCCTCTTTTTTCTCTCTCTTAAGGTCATTCTCCTACCTAATAGGTGTCTTACTTGCTTTGTTTCCCTTACTCTCAATCTTCTCTAACTAAGGGCTTTCAATTAGCTCACCACCTTCCTAAACCCTTCATTTTATTTGGCTTAGGTGGTAAGGAAGTTCTTTAAGAGGGACTCTAATTTAGATTTTGATGAGGGGGTTAAAAGGTCTAAGTTGGAAACTAGGTGGCTATATATTATAAAGTGTAAGGTTAAACATATCTCTATAGGAGAGATTGGGATGGTTCCTATAACTAGGGTTATAGTCGTTCAAGAATAGGTTATTCTATTTAGGTTTACTAATGAAGTTAACATATTCCATAAAAGGATCATACAAAATTTGGTTCCCTAATTAGAAATCTACAAGTAAATGTCATGGGAATCCATAAATATCACAAACCACATTAGTAGCATTAGCATAATTAACAATCATATGATCAAATTTTTTAAACAAAATGTTTATCTTAGCATCCAGAAGATTCAAGGAAGCTCTCAGTTGACCACTAATAGTGCTTTTAAGCCATATCCCCTATCAAAGTATATGAATCATCTACTTTCTTGTTTGTTAAAGCTCCATCAATAGTAGTATCTACAAAGATCTTGGTGTTATAAGTCATTCCATTGTAGAAGGTCTGAACTATTAGCCTCTATTATAATTCGTGATGTGGATAGGGCCTTAATAGCTCTTTATACCTCTCCTACTCCTTATATAAGGACTTATCTTCCCTCTGGGGAAAAGTAGTGGTCTAGTTCCTTATTTTTAACGTCTTTCCTGGAGGAAAATATATAGTAAAAACTGTATGAGAGAGTTGATCTTATATAGTGATTGATTATATTGGTAAGTGTCTATAATCATGCTCTAGCTTTACCTAAAAGAGAAAGGGAATAGTTAAAGCTTAACAACATTTAGATAGACACCAATAAGCTTCAATAGATCACAATACCTTAGAAATATAGGCAGGTGCAGGTTGGGTTCTTCATTTGGTGAACGTCCAAATTGATTTTAATACAGGAGTGATTTAGCTTAAAGTGAGAGGTTTTGATGTTGGGCCTTGCAGTGCCTGAGCTAATGCCCTTGGCATTTTGTTTGGTGAAATCCTTTAATGATCTCATATTCTCTACAACCATCTTTGCTTCCTTAAATTCTATTATCTTCTAAAGTCCTCTTTTTATATGTATGTTTCTTTCAATCTCAAATCTAACTTAACAAGATTCCCATATTTATTGGAATTGCATATACTAGAAGTAATTTGTAAAAGAAAAGGAATAAAGATCATTTAGTAATTAAATAATGAAACAAAATAATACAAAATAAAAAAGTCTAGTCTGATTAATTTAAAATATGTGTATATTAGTGCCTAGTCCTTAATAATGATGCAAAAACTTTATTGTTTATTTTTACAAGAGTATGATGTAGTTGTAGCTAGCATAGACAAGTATAATGCAATTCCACAAGGACTATTGGTTATCTACCCACTGTTCACAAACTTAACAAACTAGACAAATGATGGATGATTGAAAAAAAATAACTAACAAATGTAAATCCTAAAGCAAAGTAATGATCAAGAATAAATCAATCTACAAAATAACTAGATTTAAGTTAGGTTTCCACTAGGACTTTAAGACAAATGATGGATGATTGAAAAAAAAACTAACAAATGTAAATACTAAAGCAAAGTAATGATCAAGAATAAATCAATCTACAAAATAACCAGATTTAAGTTAGGTTTCCACTAGGACTTTACTATATGTAACTTTTGTTGGTTTAATGAAAATGCTTAGTTTTTTAGACCAAAAAAAGTTTGTAACTTAGATCATATTCTCTTTAAGATATGCAACCCCTATTTATAGGTTAATCAACTGAAATCTCTTTTGAATATAGACAATAAAAACAGTTTACTTCATTTTATAAACTCTCTTAATAGGTTTTACCCTAAACTAGGAAGATCTTGCAAATTTCTCTTAAAAAGATCAAGCTTAACCCTCTTTATCCAATTTATGATCAAACCACACATCATATATTTTGAATCTTAATGCATGAATCAAGTATTGAATCTTCTGCTTTTGCTCTTTCAATTCAATCAAAATAAAAACATGGATAAATCACAAAAACTAAAATTTCATTAAACCAGAGAACAAATCAGTGTATATCACATCCAAGGTTTGAACTACCTAAATCTATATCACAATTTAGTTCATAATCAAACAAAGAATAACAACAAAAAAAATAAAGAAGACAAGAAAGAAATCATTGTTCTTAAATCTTGAATCATCAAAGAATTCTTGTTAAAACATTGTTTTATCTTCAAATAATGATGTAATCTTGATCAAAATTTGTGTAAAATAACTTCAAAATAAATTATTAATGTTTCTTAGCCAAATAAAACTCTTTTTTCCTTATTTTATTTAAATATAAGATCTTATCTTTTTAATAAGCTATGGTCCCAAACACGATTATGTATTGTTAGTCATGTTGTCTTTGTTTTTAAATGAGCTACAAGGTCTTTTTTTACTCATAATCAAGAAGATATTGTGTGGCGTTTCTCCTTCACCTATTGAAGGAAGAAGACAGTAAATTTCTAAGTGAATCTTAAGGAATGGATATGGATTAAAAGTTAATTTGCCAAAATAATATAAATTAGTTTTCTCTCTTTTTCCCTATTCTCTTTTATTATTGATGTTCATTATAAAATTATTTTTATGTGAATTTACCATAATAATTCATTAGTTTAGAAATATGTTAAAAATGAACACACATAATTCTCCCTTTCCTTGTATGCCATATGAGGATTAAAAAGTATCGGAATAGGTCTCATTGAATACATATAGATCTCTAGCAAAATTTAAGTAAAGATCATTATGGCATAACTAACATCACTTTTTAACTAAGAAGGTCAAGATGTTAATTTTTTCCATTAGTTAATGGAAATGATTTCCTGTATTAGAGAACTAGGGGGAAAGTATTTCTTATGGCCAACGATTTTAATTTATGATATATTTTAGATAATAGTGAATGGAATAGGAAAGACAATATTCTAGTTTGAATAAATAGTAAGGCAATGCATATTTTCTTTTAACGTATTAGTATAAATGTGTTATCTAAAGTTTCAATATATTGAATTCTTATGACATTTGGCACACATTTGATCTTATGTTAATAATTGTCATAATAATATTAGTGTTAGTGATATTAATATTACTCATGATGAGCTTAATAAGAACTTATATGAAAACTGAAAATAGAGTAAAAGGAATGAGAAAGACTAAAGGCAGAAGAGAGCACTAAAGATCACATAGGATGATGCAAGCAATTATGAAAGTATAGAGTTAATTAATAAGGTGGCTTACATATACTTTATGACAAATAATTAAGAGGCTCTAGTTAAAACTCTTTTTATGATAATGATCATGATTTGTCTTATAAAGAACTTGTTGAATGCTAATGAGGTTGAAAAGGAAGAAATTATCTTCTAAGTATAAAAAGGTTTAAAATTTCTTAGATAAATGCATGATTGAGATAAGAAATTGAAATGTGATAGGCATGACATGATTGAATCTATGAGTGTGGTTATTGCCAATGATAATGAGTATGATCTTTTTCATGAAAATGAGGCATTGAAAAAGGAGATTAATGACCACAAAAATTCCTTATCTAGATTTAATATAGCTAATGAAAAATTAAATATCATGCTTAGAGCTTGAAAGATATATAATGATAGATATGTAATTAGTTTCACTTATAAAATTACATCATTTTTACAAAAGGAAAATATTTATAAGATGGTTTTATGCCTAAATCATCACATAAGCATATAATATTCAATTATATAAATGAAAATTTCAATGCTCATTTATCTTATTCTAAGCCTCAAGGTAAACATAAATTCTATACATGTATGTATGGTTTACATTCTAAACCTGAAAGACATGGTTCATATGGTAAAACTAGGCACATGCATGTAAGGTCACACCAAATGAGTATGTGATGTTCTTCTCATTTATATCCTCTTTATGATCAAAATATAATCAAACAAGCTCATTATCACCCTAGGTCTTATGAAAAACAAAGAAGCATAACAGTTTCTTTAATCACTATAGTTCATATTTTCACGAAAAGAACATGTCATTTACTAAATCATTTTTAAGCCTCATTATTAGAAAGAGAATTCTTAATTCCTAGTATATCCAAATGAGGGCATCATATCACCAAAATCATTAATCGAAACCTAAAGTGCATATAAGCCATATTATTATAGGTCTTTCTCATATGGAACTAAAACTTTCAATTTCTATTATGTGAGGTGTCATATTTTTCTAATACGTATTGATATATCCAAAGGATTTTTTCCTTGAAACAATGATTGTTAAATAAACCCAAAAAGATAGAGGTTGAAAAAAGGTTTAAGCACTAATTCATAAAGTCCTAAGTTTAGAAGACATTGATTTTTTTTGGTTTTTTAAGGTTAATATCAAGTGACATCAAATAAGATAATAATAATTTTTTAGAAAATGAACAAATTGTATTAACACTAGCAAAAGCTAGTTCATCATTATAATGTGTTTTAGGTCACTGAGTATGAGTATCCTTCAGTTTATAACATGATTATAAAAACCAATTAAGGGTAAAAACATTTCAGAATAGTTACATAACCAATATTACATATTAATTATATTTTCCATATGTTTTTCATATTAAGTGAGAGTGAGTTTTATGCATTTTATGCATTGAAAGATGCTTTAATTTAGTTGGGTATCTTCTCAGCTAGATGGTACTTATCTTCTTCCATATTCTTAGTCTACTGCTTCTTTCTTTCCAAATAGTGTAGATAGTAGTGGTGAAAGCTACTTTAAGTAATATTTCATTTTGCTTTCTATGTTTAGTGTGGTTGATGAACCAATTCAATGTTTCCTCCCATTCATATGAGTAACTGCCTGCTGCAATCATATGTAGAATTCTACTCCAAATTGCTTTTGAATATCTATAAAGTTAAAAAAAAAAGGATGATCTCTATCTTCCACTTCCTCCTTGCATAATACACAAGTGGATTCATTTATGTCAAACCACATGCTTTTGGTCCTAAGCCTGTTTTTAATCACTCGTCAAATGATCAGAGAGGCTTTAGGATTAAAAGTTTGTTTCCATAGAAGATTATAACAAGGAGCATCTATTGATCTGTTTATGAATATTCTATGGCAGGATTCAATTGTGAATCTTCGACTTGGGAGGGTCCAGATGATGAGTTCTTCAATATTCTCATCATTTAACTAAGGGAAGTGTTCAACAAGTGTAGGAAAAACTCTAAATTTCTCATTCCATTCACCATTCTAGATTAAAGAGGATACTTTAAAGTTTAGGGCAATTATATTCCTCAAATGATTGATATCAGATCTTTGTATAAGGGGACTTGAATTTGACCAATTTTTAAACCAAAACCAAGTATTATCTCCATTTCCCAGCTTATGTTTAATCTAAAGATAAATCATTTCTCTCAAATTAAGCATTTGATTGAAGATCCAAGAAAACTCTCTTAAACTAGTTATCTGCCAAAAATTCAAGTCTTTTAGAAGATACACATGGATCCATTTGATCCAAAAGTCCTTTTTGTCTGTATAGAGTCTCTAAAGTCTTTTTCACATTAGTACCTTTTGTGTTTTTGGGATTGAGATAATCCTAATTCCACTTGTTTCTTCATAATGTGACTTCACTCCATTTTATCTTTGCATTTTTCGAATTTTCAGTTTTGCTTGTCTATAAGAATGCTGTCACTATTTTGTTTATCTTTTTTATAACCTTCTTTGGTAGAGCAATATGTGTTTTCCATTGTATATGCAAATTGTTGAAAACTGAGATGATAAGTGGTAGTCTGCAACATACGAAAGGAATTTGTTTTTCCAAGCATGTGCCCTTGATTTGATCTTTTCAATGAGAGGAAAATCAGTGGATTTAGGATTGGACGTGGTGATTAGTACTCTAAGATATTTGAAGAGAGTGGGATGCACATTCAGACCTGCAATGCTACTAATTTCTATCTAGTTTCTTAAATCTGATGAAATGTATACGCTACTCTTGTCAGAATTCTATTTCAAACCAAACCACTCTAAGAACATTTTCTGCACTTATAGATTTAAGTTAATGGAATGAGGATCTGGTCCACATAGAAGCATGAGGTCATCTGCATAAATGAGGTGAGTTAAACTGATGTCTCTGCATTTTTAGTGAAATTGAAAGCCTTTATTGCAAGATATTAATGCGCATAGTAATCTTGACAGTCCTTCCATTACAAGGTTGAATAGATAGGTATATAAGTCCCCCTTGCATTTTTGGAAGGCTTAGTGGGGAGTCTATTTACTAACACACTAAGAGAAGAGGATTGTATACATATCATTATCCATTTTACAAATCTAGCAGGCAAATCCATTTCTTAAGAAAATTTTGAACAAACCTCTAACTAACTGTATCAAAGGCTTTATAAAAATCAATTTTTAGCAAACAACTTTTGATTCTCATCCCTAAGTTATACTCCTTTAACAACTCTTGTAAGAGTGGGACGTTATGACCTATGTTTCTATCGAGAATAAAGGCCTCTTGTGTTGTGTTAATGGTTTCTCTTATTACATTCTTCAAAGCTGTGTTAATGGTTTCTCTTATTACATTCTTCAGTCTTTTACCTAAAAGTTTATCAATCACTTCTTAGGTTGTGTTACAACATGCTATTGGTCTAAAACTAGTCATACTCAAGGGGTTTTGCTTCTTAGGAACCAAACAAATGTAAGTGTGATTTAATTTATGAAGCATTTTGGATCAACTGAAGAATTCCAATACACCTTCTGTGAATAGCATACTGTGATATCCCATGTCTTTTGAAAGAACCATGCAGAAAACCCATTCAGTCCAGGTTCTTTTGAAGGATGTAAGTTAAAAACAACTCCTCTGACATCTTGTTCTAAAAATGGGGAAACCATATCACCTAATCTATTGAGCAATCAAATAATCTTTACATATTATAGTTGGGTTAAGTAGATTCCTTAGAACCCATCAATTGGATGTAAAAGTGTCATGCTAATTCTTATAAACTATCTTGATCTAAGTCTGTCAGTCCCGTATTGTCATGTAATTCTATGATTTTATTTACATTCCTTTTAGCAAGTAGAGAGGAGTGAAAAAACTTTAAGTTGGAGTCTCCATCCCTCATCTAATTAAATCTGGTTTTTTGTTTATAGATTGAATTATAAAGTTTCAATGCCTTTTGATACTCATGTAGCCTTCGAGTTTTTGTCAACCTCAAGTCTGTATTGTGAGGGGAGTTGTAGCCATCCTTTTGAGCTTTAATTAATTTTTCTTTAAGAGTTGTGAGGTTTTGTGTTTTTCCAAGCATAAAATTCTTAAGAGCAACACTTAACAACTTTAGTTTTTTGCATGAGTTGATAAGATTTAAAACCATCTACTTCTTAATTGCAACATCTTCTAACTAATTCCATGAATCCTTCTATGTGAGTGATTCCATTAAAGAATCTAAATAGGGCCCCAATTTTCCTTCTATATGAGAGAACAATAATGTTATCTCGAACAATTTATTAAAAACCACCAAGAACCTTCATGTTAGTTAAGGAAGGAAAATAGTATTAAAAGACCAAGTATTGAATCAAATGAAAAAGAAAAGGAGGTAACATTAGTGTTACATAAAACAAGGTAACTACTTGATTTCATATGAGTAATATTGAAGCATACAAACTTGGCATAAATATTTAGGGAGAGATAGAATTGTTACATATATTTAGGGAAGGAAAGACTATTGACCTTTAAATTAGTACATGAACTTGCTAAAAATTGCTTATTTATTTGAAAAGGACTTTTTATGAACTCTTTTCCCAAATGATAAAGATTTTTAAAAGGGAGAGATCGAAGTTATTTATTTGTTCCTCTTGATATATCCTTTTTAATGTTGACAAAAAGGGGGAGAGAATGTTGATATCAAAACTTGATCATTCATGATATATGAATTAAGCGAGAGAATGCATTACATGCTATTGTAAACTTAGTCAATATTTTTTATTTTCTACAATATCCCTAAATATTTTGTCATTATAAAAAAGAGATTATTGAACTAAGGTTCTAACTCATGATTTTTTTAATCCTTGGTGATGTTAATAAGTTAATATGTAAAAGATCAAGTTAATACAGAGTAAACTGAGGAAAGGAGACAATTAAATTAATTGAGCAATCAAAGAATAAAGAAAATGAGTAAAGTAGAGCACATATATAACTTGAGAAAAATTTAAGAAAGTAAAATGAGGAAAACAGATAATTGAATCAATTGAGCAATAAAAGAATAAAGAAAATGAGTAAAGTAGACCAGTTATAACTTGAGAAAACTTTAACGAATTCAAGTGAAAAACTAAGAATAAGGAGGAATCAAGCATATCAAATTTTCAGTTAACCATTATAATCCATCTTATGACATGATCTTAGTCATTTCAATGAATTAAGGTTTAATCATTTCATGACGATTTCTATATAGGAATTAGTACATTATCCTTTTGAAATAAAAAGGAAATTTATTTTCATATTTAAAGAAAACACCTTCATCTTTTAGTAAACTTTTGTGAAATTTTATAATATTTTTGAACAATTTTTTGTCAAAGAGATGTGTTTTAATCTTTGAAAGAACTTAGAGGATTGAAAAATTAAGTTTGGATAACTTTATAAGTGAATATCTATTGTTTGGCACTATACTGTTAAGTCAAAATGACTTCACAATTAATAAGTTTAATGAAAATCAAATAATAATAATATTAGAAAGTAAGACGAAGCAGAGACAAAAGTAAGACGAAGCAGAGATAAAAGTAAGACAAAGTAGAGACAAAAGTAAGACGAAGCGGAGAAATAAAAGTAAGACGAAGCGGAAACAAATGTAAGACGGAGTGGAGACAAAAGTAAAACGAAGCGGAGAAACAAAAGTAAGACGAAGCGAAGACAAAAGGAAGACGAAGCGAAGACAAAACTGAGACGAAGCGGAAGCGAAAATGAGACGATAGAAAGTAAGACGAAGCAGAAGCAAAACTAAGACGAAGACTCGATACCACGTCAAGAGGTTAATCAGTTTGAGTTAGTTATAGAACTCAACTGAATAACAGTTTCTTCAAAGATCAAGATTCAAGAAGAAAGAAGCGGTTATCAAGAAGCAGTTGAAGACGAAGGCTATAAATACAAGTCGTAGTCAAAGACTGAAGAGGTTAGTGATTTTGGAAGAGCTAGAGATTTTAAGAAAGCTAGTGACTTTGAGAAACACTGTATTCATTGTTCTAAACTTTAGAACTATTATTCTCTGTATCAAAACTCACAATATTTCTCTGTAAAGAGAGAAGAAAAGCTGAGAGCCTAAAGAGGCTTAGTGAGAAAAAGAATACTTGCTGTAAGAGACCTGAAGAGGCTCGGTGAAAAGAATATTTGTATTTTTGAGAAGTATAGTGA
>JANKOD010040065.1:0-29130 GCA_026284645.1 Erythroxylum acuminatum | reverse complement strand
ACCCTAACCCTAACCCTAACCCTAACCCTAACCCTAACCCTAACCCTAACCCTAACCCTAACCCTAACCCTAACCCTAACCCTAACCCTAACCCTAACCCTGCTCGCGCCGGCACCGGGTTAGCGCGCTGCGCGCGCACTTCATAACCCTTACTCTTTATTTTTCGCTACTATAACCCTGCTTGCGCCGGTTATGGGTTAGTGCGCTGCGCGCATACTTTTCAATCTATTAAGTTATGGTTTTTTATTATAACCATGCTTGCGCTAGCAATAGACTGGTAGAAGCAGTCTCCCAGACTGGTAACAGCGGTCTAGGAGACTGGTAACAGCGGTCTCCCAGACTGGTAACAGCGGTCTAGGAGACTGGTAACAGCGGTCTCCCAGACTGGTAACAGCGGTCTCCCAGACTGGTAACAGCGGTCTCCCAGACTGGTAAAACTAGAACAGCATGAAACAGCGACTATTTGTCTCTTACCAAAAACCAAAATATCAGTTAGATAATGTAACATAAATGCCTTTCTTTGTTTACTACAATGTAGCTATGAATTTACTAATGTATACAAAGCTACAAGGATTTCCTATGCGCTGGGCGGTGCGGTAGTGGAGAGGCAAGGATTGAAGTATGGCCTTGATTGCGTGAACCATATGGTGTTGATTGACGCTGTTGCGAGCGGTAGGTCTCCGATTCTTCACCCGTAGCATGTCCGTGCAACGAACCTTCGCTTGAGGAAGCAATAGATGGGTGACGCATTGATTGTCGCTCATAGCGCGAGGAGCGACGGTGCATCGGCGGGCTGGACATATGCTGATGCTGTACTGAGCGGCGATGTAGCGACCGGTCTAATCTTGATAACCGCTCGCGAGGCGCAGAGTAATCTAAGGAACGCTCACGGCGTATTGAGCGATAACGTGATGAGCGTATCGGCGAACGATTACGGTGGTATGAGTGGAAACGCGACGAGCTATCTGATGAGCGCTTATAGCTTGGCGAGCGCGGACGTGCAGGTGAGCGTGAGCGTGAGCGTGAGCGAGAGCGTTGCGAGCTATGGTAATGCGACGTGCGACGATGCAGTTCGTTCTTGTCACGCCTAGACTCACGCTGCGTTGAGCGACGATAATGCATGCGCTCTTGTGTTAGGTCCTCACGGTGTGACAGTGTGTCCGACTGTCGGGTCGATGGGCGATGGTCTGGTGACAAGCGACTATAGGCTGAGTGAGACCATGTCGACTGTTGGCGTGAGGGTTGGCGGTTTGGAGATTGGTACATGGAAGGGTAGCGAGTTGGAGAACGTTCGCGAAATGGGAGCTGGTGTGTAGAGCGCCCCAACGCTAGACCCGTCATAAAGTAGCGGATCTCCGCCTCCGTCGCGTTGTTGAAGCGACCTAACAGGGCAACGCCGGGTCGTTGCTGCAAGTTCTGCCAGCTGATTGAGTTGGCCTGTCCAACGCCCCTGCGAACTGTGGTGCCATCCAGTCTTCGTGAAGTAATCTGGAATCGAAGCCGTTCTTGAGTATCCAGCCCAGCGGTCACAGTAAGAAGGTTGCTACTCTGGCCCTGCGTTGGCACTACTGCAATAACAACCCGGCGACGTGAAGGATCATTGGCCGCCGTGAAGAGGTTGCGCAAAGGGATACTGTTCGGGTCAAAAGCCAGTTGTGTCTGAGTATGGTCGACATTGCTCCCGCTGTGGCTACGCTTCTCCGGCTCATGCTCTGTATCACTATTACCCAACATTGGCCCATCGTTTGTCTCGTCATCCTCTTCGACGTACGCGTGATACGCTTGTTTTGCGCGTCGATTGCCCTCCTGATTCTGACTCTTATCGACGTTACCAGCTTCTTTGGCTTTTTGGTCTTCACGATCTTCTTTATCCTCGTCGCTGTCGTCTTCACTGTCTACGGAGTCTTCAATCTCTTCCTCGGTATAGTTATCCTCTTCATACGCAGCGTCTTCCGCCTCATCGTCGATGTACATCTTGGTGTTCGGCTGGACAGTGCTCTTCTCATCATCCGACTCTTCTTGAATTGGAGTCCTTGCGCAATCTGACTGCAGGACATTGTCATACGGAACTTCCTCCATATCTGTGTCCTCACAGTATTCGTACTGAATTTCTTCCGTGTCCACATCTTCCTGAGTGCTGCGAGTTCGTGACTGAGGAGCGGAGTGTCGAGGCGGGGAGGGTAGCGGTTGTGCGTGGAAAGCGTGCGTTGGCGATGGGGACTGCGGATGTGTCTGCGAAGGCAAGGATGACTTCGGCTTAGGGCGCTTGGTGCGCGTCTGCAATGGAGATGGTGGTGGCGATGGCGATGGTGATCGTGATAGAGATGGTGGTGAGAATCGAGGAGTTGTGAAGGAGTACCCATCGCGTGGCGTGCAAAGACGAGTTCCTCTCGCACTTCCTGAGCGATCTATTCGGGCTGAACGCTCGGTAGGGCGACTAGCTGGTGATGTTGAAGGAGCAGAGTAGCTACGGACAGGTGTGTAAGGCCTGAAAGTGTCGTACGCGCTAGCATCTTCGCCGACTTGATCGACACCAGGCGTAGTTGATCGGAAGTAAGCCGCGGCATCAAACGGCGCTGACGGCGGGGCCGCTGGTGGAGCAGACGACTGACGGGCAGGTAAAAGCGGCACAGGCTGCAGCAACAACGGATTGCTCCAGGCGAGCGGGCCAACCGGTTTCTTGACATTGCGTCGCTGTGGATTCCATGTCGACACATAGTCTGGCAATGCGTGGGCATACAGCATGTCTAGAATCTGGCCTTCTGTCGCATCTTGTGTCATATAGTGATTCTGCTTGATGAAATCACTTAGTGCGTTAAGGCACTGCATGCTGTAACACTCTGTAATAGCGTTTTGTGGCGGATTTTTGTCTGGATGTAGGAGAAGCGACACATGACGGATTGCGCGCTGCCAAGCTGCAAGATCAACACGCTGCAAAGGATCCAAGCCCACCATGTCGCAAACATCGAGTGCCTCAAGCAAGCTGCCTGCGTTGGCGATGCCGACCATTTTGGGCGACTGGCGGCTAGATTGCTCCTGGCGGTCTGGTGATGCGGTGCGGCTAATTGGGGTGGGGCCTGAACCAGCAAATGATGGCGCGTTGCGAGCGAAGTAGTGACTGGTTATCAACTACCTCATAGCCGTGCATACTTCTTACAGATGAGCTCGGATGTCTGCCAAAATGTGCTGTGGGCCGAGAGAACAATCGCCAGAGTGATGGTTGTAGCTGCGATGTAATCAGAGCGTAGGCGCGAGTGTGGAATCGTGAAAAGCAGAAAATCTTCTATGTGTCAACAACAAGGCAGCAACGGCGGGTAGGGTCAGAGCGTCACAGTGTCGCTTGGCGTTGACAAGGCTTCACCATCATGCGATACATGGTAGCTGGTGCAGGAGACACGGCAACAGACGATAGACTGGCGCTTGCTGCGTAGTAGCAGACCAAGACTGGCCTGAAACTGCGATTGGTGGGTGGGCAGCACGAATCATGTGGTTGTGTGCACGAACGCGTGAGCGGCGGGGATTTGAGGCGTCTTTCGCGTCACGAAACCAGCGCGTGGTGGTACGGGTACTGCCGCCGTCAGCGGCTGTCGGACGGACAGCCGCCAATCACAACGCTGTTTGCTTAGTAATCAGCCGTCACCTGAAATGCCATCAGCTTCACCTAAGCAACTTGTGTGGAGAATCAGATACGATGCCCAAGTTGCATTGTCTCACTAGAGTTATGCATGGTATGGGTTAAATTTCGACCGCCTGCGTGTTTTGCGCGTAACTAGTAAGGACGACATGGCATGCGGGCTGATCGTGGCGATTGGCGGATTTCGATCGGCGGAGGCGGTGTGCTGCATATTGCGCGTCTTCTCGTTAGACTGGCCATTACCACCGTACGCATGTTATGAGCCCCCACCCGAAGCAGCAGTGCACCGCGCTACACTGCTGCCGTACAAACGAAAGAATAACTCCGAGAATAGACCGCATCAGCTGCCCTGATGAATGCAATTGCCTACACGGCGTGCAAACATGGGTTGGACACAAAGCATTTGGTGTAAAACAACGCCGAGGTAAGCAGGCGTGTTTACCAACACAAAACGTTAGCAATAGGCTACGCTCTCGCTCATATATGCCAGTGCACCACCGACATTCCTGATCATCGTTTGTAAGACCAACATTCCAGCTAACATGCTTAATCTCCCGACAGAATAACAAGCTACGTTCTGCTCTCAAACCTCCGCCATGTGTACATCTATATGCTAAACACCCTTGTTGATTCAATCCGCCCAGACGCTTTTGTGATTGACCTGCGTGCATGCCACACCCTCCTGCCTTTTACGGTTCCAGACACATCTCGACCGACTGCACCAGAAAGAGCCATACTTGCATACTTGCGCGCTTGGGCAAAATAGCTCCAGGTGCACAGTCTAAGCAGTATCTCAAAGCTGCTTCGTAGCTTATGGCTCAGGAGCTTGGATTTGGTAACAACCTAGACAGACGCTCTTCGTTCAACATCTTCGGAGGTTTAAAAGCATGCGCATTTAAGCTTAAACTGGTCCTATAAACCTTGTCGGCATTGTTTACTACATAATTGGGCTTAACACAGCACTGCTATTGCAAGCCGAGATGGAATAGAAGGCATAGTGACGCTTGTAAGACAAAGAACAGACGTAGTACTGGATGCTTCTCAACATTGTGCATATCTACAGACACATGCTGGCCGAATGCACTTGCTGCACTATTGGTTCAGCCTCTTCTATGAGCGGCTATTTGATTGTAGCTCATGGTATGATTCTTGCCAGCACCCACGCTGCCGCGTATTGCTTGGCGGATTAATGGTGTGCTACTGCTGGCATGGGTTGCCCCTACAGTCTAGTGATTAGTCGGCCGTCGGTCCGAGCTTCGATGACTTATGTTGACGATCTAAACTTTCAACGCGCTTGTCCGTGTTGTTGTTTACACGCTTCACTCGCTGTGCTACCCACCCAAACAACTTAAACCCCGTCGAACCCTCGCGCAAAGTCTCATCATGGTGTTCACAGTGATGGACATTGCTAAGCAGCTTGCGGATATCGCGCTGGATACTCAAGCGTCACAAGCTGCAGCACGTCGAGCAGCTGAGCGTGGAATCAATCGGTTAGTGATCTAAGTAATCAAGTGGGCAGACCAATATATACTGACACATTTCCACAGGCGCATTATCCTTCTGACCCTGCCTGGCGAGCTCTGTAACCGGGTGTGGCAGGAAACAATCAGGCCCGAACGAAATGTTCATGCAATTCACACTGGACGGTCGTTCCGTGTTTATGGATCAAACACTTTACTAGCGCTCTTGCTCACTTGCAAGGCCGTTCACACCGAGATCAAGTCCTATGCATTGAGCACATGCAAGATGTGCTTTCGAAGTACGGGTAGTCTGGCCAGTTTCCTTCACCGACACGCCCAACTCGATTCCGCCATTCCGCAGGCTATGAGAAACGTACAACTGGATCTCCTACCTGACGACATGAAGCTCATTTTCAAGAAGCAAAAGCCTGGCCCTTGCGACTTGCGCAATGGTCACTTTCTCACGGTCAGAGGTCAGAGTTTCACACAGCTTTTTCGATCGCTGCGTCGGATGCGTGTTCATACCCTTACAATTCGTGTGGCACTATGCGCCAACGGGGCGCTATCGGAGGAGGAAGTGCTGCAAGAGGTGAAAGAGCAGATGCGTCGCTTCTTCCGGTGTTATCCTTTAGGGGTGGAGAAGTCCGGGAGTACAATGGTGCAGTTCAATGATAGTCAGCCAGTATTGTTTGGGATGTGGTAGCGTACATCTAGTCGAAACAGAATGCAGAGCAATGTTCAGCCCTGACACCCGCTACTCCTGATGCTGCATCTCAGACAATGCAACATCCTAGTGATCACAAAGTACAATGTTCAATGCACGTCACGTGCGACCCAAGCGCGTTAAGCGTCATGACGTAATCCTCGGGCCGAGCCATTGTTTACATTTACCTCCGGACTAACTTTTGCGTGTTGCCTACCTTTATTATTGCCTTGATCATTACACCATATGCATTTTCTGACGCAGTTCCATAGCGACACCCCATCTCATCATCCTTCTTCTCCATGTACAAGTAGTCCTCAAATTGAGGCTTGGCTAGAGACCATACTGCCGAGCGGTAAAGACGGATTGTCAAGCAGAGGAGGCGGATTCTCAAGCAGAGGAGGCGGATTCTCAAGCAGCTTTCCACCTAGTCAAAGCTTTCCAAACCTTGGCTACTTCGGTGGTATGGATGGAACACGTAGCGAACCTAACCCTCGAGACGACGACGGTGCCTCAGCAGGTTTGACTCAAACTTCTGCGATCCCAAACACCCCGGACCTTCAGCCGGGCGGATCGGTTGATTCAAACCTGACTGGAGATAGCAGACGCAAGAGTCAAAGCCATAGTCCCACAAAGAGTCCAGGCAAACAACCGTTAGGTCGTGCAATACAAGATGCATATGATCTCAGATCAGTACCCCCGGAACTCATAAACAATACCCATGTGCTGGCCAAGGTAAAGAGTGCTTGGGAAACGCTTGACAAGCTTAGCGATGGCGTCGATGTGCTTCCGCATAACGCTAAGAGCAAGCTTGGAAAGGGCCTTTCTGTAGACCGCTTCCCCTGTTTGTTTGCTGCGCCCACTACCAAAGGGCGACAACTCGAGGGTGCCTTTCTTCCTCTTCGGGACGCAATCACATACTACGCTAAGGCTAAGATATGCCGGGACCGGGACGTAGCGGAGCCGACGTGGAGCGGTGATGTATGGACCCCTCTTTTGGAATCCGCTGTTCGGCTGCTGCAAGGCGTACCGCAAATGGAGGGCGTGGAGCAGGCCAACGACGAGGATCCTGATTCTTCCAACAGAACCAGACTTGTACACTTGTAAGCATACGAAATCCAGTATGTTCAGTACGCTACTAACAATGGCCATCCTTACTATTCTAGGGAAAGCGCGACTCTACAGCCAGTAGTGGTTAAGGCCATGACCAAGAGCCAACAGTTTCCTTCGCTTAGGGTCGACAAAGGCTACATCATTACCGAAGGACTGAAGCGCACCTATTCTAATTACTTCCCAAGTCTCCCGAAATGGGAGGATGGCACCCCGTTGTCGCTAACCCCAGTGTCTGGTCTGGATTGTGCGCATTCGCATATCTATGCCATAGTTGAGGGGAAACGAGCCGATCAAAAATATTCTCTCTCGCAGATTGCAACATTTGGTGCAGCGTGCCACGCTCTGTGGGAGAGGTTGAAGATAGCATCCGAAAAGCTAGACCTGGATGAGATGCCGCCTTTATGGTATATCGCGATCCGAGGGGAACACTGGCGATTCGGAGTCTGTACTGTCGACCCAAATTCCAATTATTTAGCAGGCAAGATTGTCATGCGGGACCTTGACAAGCTCTTCTCGACTGATTCAGTTCTCGGCATCTACAAGATCATTGCTGCCCTGAAAGTAATTATACATTCAGGCCACACTATACATCACCAGTGGTTCAGAAAACTTGCAGGAGTTACGGACCCAGCGAATCCAAATCAAGAGAAGGCAAATCCGAATCAAGAGCAGACGGAGGACGAGGGTGCAGCAGTCCGAAAGTCGGGCGATCAGCAGACAGACGACGAGGGTGCAGCAGTCCGAAAGTCGGGCGTCCAGCAGACAGACGACGAGGGTGCAGCAGTCCAAAAGTTGGGCGACCAGCAGACAGACGACGAAGGTGCACCAGCAAGTGTCAAGCTGCCATTGGCATTGGGCGGAGATGACCTCAACACTGGACGGAAGCATAGCAAAAAGCGAGGGCGGAAGGAAGATGGCGAGCTTGGCGCCCCACAATCTAAAATCACAAAGCCTAACAGTTCTTTATAAAGGACGGTGGGAATCATGGTCGGTCGTCGGGCCGAGAGTCGTTGCTGTAAATTAGAGATGGCATCAGGTAACTGTTTTGTAAAGATAGCCCCGGCGAGCAATGTAATTGTTTCTTTTTAGCTATCTAGATGCTGTTCGTAAATGCGTGCTACTACCCTGCTACCCATGCTAAAGATATTTGCAGCGCTAGATACTGCACGGATACGACCCTTGCTAGGTTCGTAGACATAAAACGCAGTCGTGCATGGACTGATAACGGCCCAAAAAGCTCCCTCAGTGCCGGTCGTCTGGAAAACAACAGCGAACCAGCGGTAGTTAACGTGTCGGACCTGTCGCGAAGGTGTAGTATAGCGAAAGCTGATGTCTTTCAGCCTGTCATGGCTCAATTCGGCATCAGTGAAAGTATCGCCAACAAGGACAAGTCGCAATGGCGGGCCATCTGCAATAACCCAAATTGGTGCAAGAGAGCCACTACACTGGAGACAGAGTCTGTCAGGGTCATAGGGAACAGTGCTTGGATGGTCAAAGCAAAGGTCTAGCAATCGACCTACAGACTGAGGATGACGGCGCTCCGCAGTGTGCCAGGATGGGAACTTTGGGCTTACGATGCGCTGGACGGGACCTTTTATGTAGAGTCGACAGCTTTTGGTCGTACATATGTAGGCCAGCGCCTGCGTAAAGGAGACTTGCCGCGTGTGGGTTAGCAGTGTTCGGAAGATTTGCGAAAAGGTAGCATTGCTAACGGCGTCGCCATGCTCAAACTCGACAGAACCGTCATGGTCCTCCTGCTCTATAGCAAGCACTGCTTGGAGCTGAGTGTGAAGGCGAGACTGCGCGCGTGCAGCAATGTCTTCTTGCATGATGTCTTCGACTGCGGTGTAGTCGCGGTACAGCGCAGCTAACAGAGGCAGGCCTGCTAGCTCTTGCAGTGGTAACTGATCGTATGCCACTCTCCCGAGCCCCATAAACACTCCAATAACAAGGGCAACGTTGAACGCGGTGCCATAAATGTCACTAGGTGGACAAACGGTGAGTAGCGTGCGCTCGTTGATGCCGTTATATGCCCATGTAGGGATAACTGCAAGTGGGTGCGTTGTCGGGCGAGGGAGTAAGCTGATTGTCTGTCTGCCTAGCCGGGTACTGATCTCGCGCTCAGGCATTGTAAGGAGTCGTCGCTTCGCTAGGCCTTCACGTATGGGTTGTCGAAGCTGTGGTAGATGTGCGTCGACAAAGGCCCAGGCGTCGCTGTCAGATATGTCATCGACGTTGGGTGGAAATTCGGACAACGCGGGCGTGCTATGGTTCATTATGTATTAGGACAGACCTGGGTGCATCGTGCGCAATAGTACTGACCCATCAAGGTGGTGTAGATGATATAGCATCATAGCGACGGTCGTTCGCGAGCTTGTCATCTTGTAACAGTGCCTAGCACACAAAAGCCCGTATGAGATCAAGGCAGCAAAGGCGCTGGCGTAAGGGATGAAGATGATATGTATGTTGCTGTCTGCCGGATAAACAACGCCAGTACTAGGTAGGTGTACGGCCCTGAAGGCGCGCGCCTTCTGTCTGCAAACACGCGTCTCGCCTGGCCGGTGCCCACTGATGCTAGCCAACCTTGTGTCCACCGCTGTAGTATCCGATCCCGGCCCGCTGCGCAATGTCCTCCGAGGTTCCATGCACTAGCAGATCCCACGACCCAACACGCATGGCCCGTGCGAAGTTGTTGTCAGAGTTGATAAAGGCGGTCAAGCCATCCGCATGCTCGTTTACGCGTTGACACATCTGTTTTGTGAATGCCGCAATGCCTGGTACTTGGAGTGCCGTGCCAACTACCAGCAATGCGTCTGGCTCGTCGGCAAGATCATCTTGCATAACTTCTGCAATTGATGATTCGTCTGCGCTCTGTTCATCGTAAAGAGTAATGCGCGGCCGAAGAAAGCCAGACCCTAAACCACGCTTGCCCATGTGACGCGTGCGGTGCATGTCGCGCTCGCAGCAGTTCTGACACTCAGGCGGCGTAGGCCCGTGGAAATGATGGCTCTGCAGATTAGTACAGCTAAGGCACCTTATGCACGTTGCTGTACTAATGTTGCCGTGCAACTGGATCAATCGTGGCCATTCGCTCTCATCGCTGCAGAGGAGAGGAACTGTAGTCTGTAAAGCTTCAAAGCGCGTTTCAAGAGCATCAATGTTTTGCGAGTAGAGGCGAAGCAAACGTCCTTCGTTTGCAATCTGCGCAAGCAGTTGATGAAAATCCGTTGGTGTTGCCTGGGCTGCTTGCGCGTGGAATGCAGTAATCATACTATGGAATGCAGCGATTCGGTCTGGGTATCGGTATAAAGACGCATCCCACAGGCTGGAGAACGACGTTTTACTGCTGCGCTGACGACTGCCAATTGTTCGGAAAGGGGATACTGCAGAAGCAGGAAGTCAGTGCAAATGCCGACACGTAGATTTAGATACACATACTGCCAGCGGCAGACGAGATGCCTGCTCCAACAATGACAACAATTTTGCGACATGTGTAAAGGGCTGTACGCAATCTTCGGAAGCCATTGTGATGTACAATGTCATCTTGAACTTGACGCATATCAACTTGCAAGGGTACATGAGGAGTACCTTTTGAATGCATTACTGCATGTTGTTGTTGTTGTTGTTGTGGTGGAAGTTGTTAACAGTCGCGGGGTTAAAAACACAAATGTAGAAAGTGCAACTTTGGCTTATCCAGCGCACACCCGTGACCTAGAATCTCGCAACGACATAAGAGCATTATACATTCTATCTATGTTATAGGACATTATTGGCATAAATATATAGTAACGCCATGGAAAGTCGGGAATTCTATATTTTGCAGGGCGTGATCTGAACCCTGTGCTCTTATGTTCGTAACCCTAAGCGACCCGTGTACAAAAACGAGTACTACTAGCTGAGATATATATAACATTATGCATTGCTTCACACCCTTTGTCCTTTTGTCATTGTCGTAGCTACCAATGTTGTTGAATGTACCGCTTGCGTGAATGGTCTGTTAAACAGAAACTTGCTTCTTTCAGAGCTGGCTGTTGCTCAGTGGAGGAGGGCTTCTGCCTGATAGCCATGGTTAGTCTTTAGGAGGTAGGATACCTTAGCATGAGTATTGCATACCTCTGCTGCCTTTATAGCTAGCCGAGGGTGTGAAGTTGAAATGGTTTCCATATCTTCTGTCTCTACATCGCTCTCAAAGTTGCGTAGAGAATTCTGCAGAGCGATGCTGTCAGGCGAGGCTGCAAAACCATCGCGAATGACACTGCGAATCTTTCGCAAGAGAGGATACTCGCTGCCATTATGTTGTGTTAAAGGAGAATCGTCTGGAGTATTGGTTGCGGCGGGAACCGGTTGCTGCTGCAGCGCAGACAAGGCGACGTCGCAGCACTGTCGAAGCTGAGGCAAGTAAGAGTCGATGACCTTGCATAGCGACTCAAAATCTTCTATACGGCCGCGACGTACTCTAAAGGCTGTCAGTGTTAGGGTTCTCTCTGGTGTAGTAAAGCGGCAGAGTAACGACTTACACGCTTATGGTATTAGGTGGCAGGAAGACAAAGATACCATCGCCAAAAGTTTCCTGCAAGATCGAGAGCCTATGACCCATTGCCACTGCGTCCCGTAGGGAGTGTCGGGCCGATGTTCGACCCTTCTCTGTTGCTAGTTGCAACGGAGGATAACATTCGTCAAGCAGCCAGTCCCATAGCAGTGATAACACTCCGCGGCCTCTTGTTAGCTGGCGGCCACGGTGTGTGGAAACCTTGAGTAACTCTGTACAGGTAGCGCTATTGCGATCTCGAGCTTCTCTATCAAGGAATGACCATTGTTGATAGAAGCGAGCCAGGGTGTGGAATTGCTCGCGGGCAGCAGTAGTACTGTTGATTTGTGCCACTCGCGTGTTATGATATGCGCTGCTGCACGCTGCTAGCACAGGATCTGATGTCGTAGACTTGTGCTGGTCAACAAAGGAGGGCAGACCTTCGAGCGAGGCTGACTTATGACTCGTCTTGCCGCGGTCTAGGAGGTAGCTCTCTAGGCGTACCATGCCCGAATGCCCGAAGACCTCGGATGCAATCCAGCTTGCGACTAATGTGAAGTTATCCTGGCCTGGTGGCCTGGCGCCAGAGACAGATGCATACTCACAGCGCATGCGCAACCAAGTATTCTCGTTTGCAAGATCTTCATTATGCGGCAGTGGTGGCAGCGACGGACAGAGGGTAGGAGACGGCACGCTTATTACCGACTCCGTCTCCGACACGTCTCCCTTGCTTGTGTTTGTATGTTGCGCCGTCTCTTTGACCTTCAACCCTGGTGTTTTTGGGCGTTTTGCCGGTGGCTCGTCCTCTGCGCTCTGTATCGTGCTCTTGCTTATGCCACGTTTTGGCGGCCTAGAGTCAAGCATCGCCTGGGCGTCTACCGGAGGCGGCGGTGGTGGACTTGGCGATAATCTGGCCTCTAAGATCGCATCGAGATCGTCTACTTCATCGCTGTCATCGTCTGCTGCAGCTGCGCTGTTGGTGTGTACAACTCGTTCTGCTTGGGGTATAGACGCTAGTGGCGCCGACGGAGGTGGTAGCGGCGAAGGCGGAGGTGGTAACGGCGAAGGCGGAGGTAGCAACGGCGAAGGCGGAGGCGGAGGCTGTTGCTTAGCCGGCTGTGCAGCCGATAGTTGGGGCAACTTGCTGAGACTGCGGCTCTTATCGATGACAGTATGCAAAGGTTTAGGTGTAGGCGACTTAGACGCTGCTTGGACTGGCATCGTAGGCGGAGAAGCTCGAACTGCATCTGCAATCTCAATGCATTGGTTGGCAGTCTCTGTTCGAGGCATATTAGATGGTACCACGCTCCATTGAGCCACCCCAGTGGATGCGCTGTTTTGATCCACCATCATAGACACTATGACTGATTTCTTCAGAACTTTTGTAACGCCGCGTTCAATTTGTTCTGCAAGCCAGGCGCCCCGGCGGAAGGTGTATTCGTCGTCTTGCAAGAATGTCGTAACAAGGTGCTGAAAAAATGAGACCTCTTCAGCAAGCAGCAAGACATTGCTGCACGCCTTGGGTTGTCGGTAGGACTGCAGCGGCGTCGAGACTGCGAGCACACCCGCTTCCAGCCACGGCGGCACAGCCTCCGTAGCAGCCATACAGTCTAGACAGCACGAATGTTGGAATATGTGCTTATGGACGTGCGAAAAGGTGGTAAACAGAGACAAGACGTGCACCGGGAAGGCAGAGACGCGCTTGTCATAATAGACCCCTTCAGGGTACTAAGAAGTGGGGAGAAGCTGGCGCCAAGTCAGTCCAAGTGGCACTCAATGACTAAGCAAGCACCACCAGTTTGATAGTCGGCTTTTGACGCGTAAGCAGCAAGGAGCCCTGCAAGCAGAGGTCTTACTGCTCTCCTCCTTGGCCTTTCGCTTCTGTGCTGCGTTGGTCTTGATACAGACAAAGAACCCCTCCGCGAGCGTTGTTGCCCTTCTCTTCCGCAAGCATGCATGCTCTCCTCCTTGGCCTTTCGCTTCTGTGCTACGTTGGCCTTAGCGCGGGCAAGGAACTCCTCCCGCAAGTGCGAGTGACGGATGTGCTCAATGTGGACATTGATGCGCTACTCGATGTAGCGGTTGCCGATTTGTCTGTAGGGGATGACGCCAACTGCGGACTTGGTGACGTTGTAGATGACACTAGTCTTGCCGTGGTAGAACTTGTAGGGCTATCCAAACTCTAAGTGATGCTGCTCATAATTCAAAAGTGGACAAGATCGCAAGCTGAGATGGTTGATCTGACCAGCTCCAATCTGTAGATGTACCATGCCCTTCTGCACTGCACCATTTGCGACCACGTCAACAATATCTCTAACACCGTACTACCTGAGGTAGGTAGACAGAGCAATCATGCCCTTGCTCTTAAAGCCACGCGAGAAGGTTGGAGCGGTGTCAGTACTAGTAGAAGGTTCTGGGCTGCGCGTGCCTAACGAACTGAATGACACACTGGGCTAGAAAAGGGTGCAGCGGCGAGTGAGGTGACTGAGGCTTAGTATATCCAATTAGTTCGATGCTGGGAATTGGCTACAGTTAGCGCACGCAGTCAACAGGATTGGGGAGGGAAGCTCACCTTATGTGTAGAGATGGCAGAATTGCAAAGGCGCTGGTGATGATTCCGCGTGCTTAGCTTTGTTGTCAGCTAGCCGCTGTCGGACCGACACCCGCTGAAGGAATCCACAATTTGGCTAGTGCGTATTCAAGTCACGTGCAGTAAGATACGGCAGCAGAATGTAAATATCGAGAACGCATGAATGCCATTTTTCAAACTGTCTACGAACGCCAGTGTAAACTATCTATGAGTGCTGCAAGCACATCCCGGCACCGCGAAGCACGCACACTCCTCGCAACTGCCACCGAATCCGAAGCTTGGCTTCACCCGTCGCCCTACCCAAAGATTAGGCAAACTCATCCGTTCCCTCAAAAGCCTCTGGGACAGCATCCTCATAATTGCCTCCCGTATCCTTGCCACTGCTGGCATTGTCCTCAACATCACTAGCAGCAGTGTCATCCTCATCAGCACTATCTTGCTGCTCACCCTCCTCCGCGTAATCTGCGTCCGACATCTCCTGATCTTGGCCGGAATCCAGCTTCTTTGCGTCCAACGAGTGCTTGCGATACATGGCACGAATACTTGCAAGGCTCGGGACGGGCTCACTTCGACGCTCAAGCGGTGGGAGCGCGCTGCGATGGGTCAAAAAATGAGCCAGGTCCTTGTGCGCATCAACCTGCATCTGGTTGAAGGAGGAGTAAGATTCGAAGTTGAAAGTGGCCGTGATTGGCTCTGCATTGAGCATAGGCTCAACAACCTCTTGTCCAAGACGGCGGAAGGCGAGCAAGAATCTCGGATGAGAGACGCGGATCATGTTCGCCATCTCGTACAGGTGCGAAGCGCCAAGGTTATGGAAGATGGAGGCCCAGGACCAATCCGTGAACATGAGAAAGACGCCACGACTGAAATCTTTCTCCAAATGCCATAGCTGGCGGCCCTTGCGCAACGAAGTCTCAAGCATCTGGCTTGTCTGATTGATCAATGCTTTGGTGTGTGGTTTGTCGCGCAACAAGTCAATGATCATCATGATTCGAACGCCATTGGTGTTGCTGTGCCAGCGCATGAGTCCTGGAATCTCCGTGGTACGGGCACGGAAATCTTGAACTGAACGCTTCATGCGCGCTGTTGCTTCTTCGGAGTAACTCATGCGTTGCAGGAGCGCCACGTAACGCTCATAGACCTGGCTGAGCAAGACCATGGAATTGAGCTCCATGATATGCGAGGTGCGTAGGGTCAAGGTGTAATCCTGGAAGCTTGCATAGAGGTCGTGGTATTCATCAATAGCAACGAAACCTGACTGCTTCTTTGGTGCCATTGAAACCTGGGGTGGAACGTAGGTCGTTTTGTACGCCACTACACGCTCTCGAGTCGTATTGATGGCGTCGAGCGAAAGTAGGCGAGCAGCAATGCGCAGCATTGAATCGCTGGCAAGTCGGGTTATCTCAACATTCTCGAGCTGGGTTGCAATAGCGGAAAGGAAGTCTAGTGCGGACACACGAGTGCCAGCAGCAACGGTATGGAGCTCCTCCATTTGTTTCTCAATAAGGAGCCTATTGTCACGGACAGCGACCGAGGCATCCTGATTGCGCTTTCGTTTTTTGGCGGGCGACGCTTCTGGCTCCGCAGGTGGGCCATCCGGGTCAAGAGGCGACGCCCCAGCAGCTCGTGTCTGTCGACGAGTGCGCAAGCGGCCGGAGGTTGCTTGGACATCCAGCATTCCGTCTTCGTCGTCGTCGTCGACGACGAACTGGGCGTCTGCGTCTGCCTCCTCATCTGCATCTCGCTCCGCCAAGCCTTCTTCAGAGATCGGATTAAGGCTGGGCTTGAAATCGGCACTGTTGCCGGGTTGGTATGTCCGATCGCTGTCGGAGCCATTCTCTGCCTCTGGACGGGACTGAATCCATTCTGCAACAGTCGTCCAACCCGTGATCTTGTTGCGAGCATGCGCATCTTTCCAATCCTTGAGGATCTTCCAGTAAGGGTTCATGATTTGAACTTGCAGCGTCTTGAGATGGCTCTCGAGGTCAGTGCGACTTTGAGTCAAGTAAAGAAACCGGTTGACAATATCGATCAGCTGCGATATTGGTTAGATGAGCTGAAATAAGAGGTTATTGGCAGCTATAACTTACCTCGCCAATGTTTACGGGGTTGACCAACATGGCTGGAGGTGGCGGTACAACGGCTGAAGGGACAGAATCGCTGTCGGGGGTACGCTCTTTCAACGGCGATGCTGGCGCTGGTAGAGCAGGCTGGGAGTCTTTCGAATCGACCCCTGCGTTAACTGTGGCTGCAGGGGTATTTGGCATTGGTGGGTCTGAGGCCGCGGCTTGTCCGTCGTCGGCCCGAGACTCGCTGTCTCCGTTATCCATGATGGACTAACGGAATAAAGCAATGTTTGAATGGGTGTTCACGTCAGAGTTGCGGAGGGAGTGTAGTAACAAGGCAGAGTTTGTGGTGGACGGAGGGGATGTGCAGGGGTTTTGGTGGATTTGCAAAAAGCTGAGAGTAAGTGGAAGACGCGCTTATATGGTGCGCGCTTTGTTTTTGTTTGTTTTGATCTGTTTGTTTCCATCTCCTCGTCGCTCTTTCCTTGTGTAGTCAAAGGAGGTCTTTGTTGGCAGGACAAAGAGCCGCTAGCCGTATGCGGCTAGCGTAGAACAAAGGATTTGATCAAACGCGATCCGCACAAAACCTCGCTCGGTGCCAACAACTTCAACCCCACTATCAACGCAACAAGTCAACCAAGAGAACATGGCGGAAGATAGTACTTCTCACCAGCTGACTCCGTCGGTATGTTTTTTGCTCCTTGGCTTTGAACTAACAGTTGTACTAACACGCACCGTAGGCCGTGTCATTGCCTATCTCAGAGTTCCCAGCCTATGAGTCTGATGCTGCAACCGTTCCACGGAAGTTTGGAAGCATCGATGCAAAGCGACAGCGTGCCTACGGCAAAGTCACCTATAGTGAGCGTGCGTGCGCTGTTGAGGCCTCTTTCCATGTTGCGCGCGCCATGTTTGCCGGCGACCGCAATTGCGACCTCGACGTTACGACTGCCGATGACGACTTGGCTGCAAGTCGCTTAGCGGCTCTCACTTGGTCCGACGAGAGCGGTAGTACTCTAGACAACGCCTACCAGGGAATGTTGAAAAAGATCCGCACGTTGACCGACCTCTTCCGTGACAAGAAAGACCCCGAGGTTATGGATGCATGGGACATAGTGACCCAGGGCGTTCCGCAGTTTGGATTCACTACCCAAAGCATTATGTACTGTGCTTGCGGGGATTCCCATCACGACCTTCGTAAGGCAATCCGTCGCACTTACGTACGCTTGCCGCCTGATCACGAAGTCGAACCACTTACCAAAAAGGGGTGTGCCTTGGACACTGCAGCTGGCGTATGTAGCGCCTTCTTCGAACCTCATCCAGACTTCTCATCGAGTCCGCAAGAGACGGTGTGTCAGGACTGCCAACGTGTGGTGCAGTGTATGCATGTTGTACGCGATCGGCTTCCGCTTAATCTGATGATTGAGCTCGGGCAGGATGGCAAACCTGTCGACCTAGCCAAGTTGCAGTCACCCGTTGCTATTCGATGGACAGCAGCTTCCGATCTGAGTGAGCGCATCACAGTCTACAACAGCGTACGTGCAGTGATTGCATGGAAATCGGACGCTCCTGGGCAAGCACACGTTACAGCCAACATCTGCCTAACCGGAATTGATGGGCCGTTCTACACCAAGGACTCCTTAGCAGATCCTTATTACAATTCGTTTGGTGCAGGCCATCTCCTACAGCGCAAGGATGTGGTGGTCGCGGGAGTACTACTGTCACGACAGTTGTAGTGCAAGCACAGAGACAAAACAAGAGCTAGGTAGAATAGCAGTAGTACTTGGCGAATAATGGCGTTGCTTTAGCAGAAATAGTTAGACCAGGCGACCGTACACTTTCAATCTTCAAGAGTCAACTTGGCTGGCACCCGAAACAACTGCATAACAAGCGCCCTTTGTCAGAACTGTGTAACTGTTTCCAAACTAAGGCTGAATGCAGCGTTGGATAAAGCGACTGCCGCACCGTAGACACTGTCTTTCTTTGTTTCTCGGCATTGTTGTGGCTTTGTTTGCACCCGCAAATAGCCAGTGCGCAAACTGCTGCCTAGGCCGAAAGTCTTGGCAGTCGCTAGTCTAAAAAGCGTCGGGTGTCGGACAGACGCTCGCTGCATGCTTGTCCACAGAAGATCTCCACGACAAAATTGAACTGTTCTAAGTTGTTTTAGTCTCGCAATCCTAAGAAACGATGATTCCATATCCAGCGCTTGGTGTCTGCGACCTTCAGGTTTCGACTCATACTGTTCCAGACGGTCCATCGTGGGTCAGTAACACATGTGCGATCGACAGTCTGCTATGGGTTGCCAAGGTCCTTGCTATATCGACAAGGGTGTGTGACCAGGACTATGTTGCAAACGCAGTGTCAGATGATTCAACCGATCAGAAACAACAGTCGAAAACGCCAGGCATGCAAGGATTCCGTAAGCTGGTGTTTACAACGCTTGCAGAAGACTGGGATGCTCATGACAAGAATTGGCTCAACGCACAGCGGGACAACATGTATGAAAGATGGCAGAGTATGGACATAGAGGGCGACAACAATACGGAAAGCAAATTCCGTCAACTAAGCGTAAACATGCTCTACGAGAGAGTTTTTCGCGGTTTGCCATCCATTACGTGGAATGCCGAGGGTCTGAAGGACTGCAACGGATGCGATTTGACGCAATCTACTCCATGCCCTCAAATGTTTGAACTTGAGGCCTGGTCGAAAGTCTGCCAGGACGGTCTTGTACAAGATGGTAAAGTCAACTCCGGAAAAACCAGCATTGAAGACATATTGCATGTCTTATTTTCTCGCCGCATGCTTGGGAAAGACTGCGGGGGCTGTAAGGCGCAAATGGGCGTTTTTACTAGCATTACGGACAGGTTGCCGCCAATGCTGACCGTCCTTTCGCCTCCACTTAACCCTTCCAATCTCTGCAAAAAAGATGGGGAGGTGTCGTTCACCTACTACAACGAGAACTTCGACGAGGTCCGCGCATCGTACAGAACTAAGGCTATGGTTCTGTATCAAAAAGTCAAAAATCACTTTCGCGCGGTGTCATTCACATATAGAGACGGCAACTTGACGGGCGGTGCGGTGTACGACGGGTCAAAAGCAAATGGCAAGGTATCCATCCTGAACTTGGGCGATTTGCATCGGGAACTTTTTCAGAATCAGGAGCCTAAAGGCAAGCAAGATGAGCAGGTGGAGCTTGTGTGGTTGGAAAAGATGCTTGTCTAATAGATATGCGATAGCGACGAACAGAAGTAGAAACTAGTAGAGTGTGACACAACAGGTGAATTGAACGGCTATGTAAGATAATACTCATCCCTTCTCGCCAATGTTGCTTCTCCCGTTATTACTCCGCCGCTCCTCCGATGGGTATGTTGTGGTTACCCGTGATCGTCGTCTTAATTGTCCTGCCGCTTGCTGCGCGCACTTCGGCGTAGCGTTGGCTCCCGCTTCTTTGGAGGTTCAGCCAGAGGTGTGGTGGGCTTGTCGGACCCTGGCGCTTGGATTATGACTTTCGGCGACGAGCTCTGCGCGGCCAGCTTGACCCGCTTGCGAGGGGCGCTACCACGGGCACCGGGCGCCAAACGCTGAGAATCGGTACCGGGAACGGTCGCTGTTTGGGAAGTAGCCCCCCCAGGATGAGTCACCTCTGCTGTGTCGTGAGCGACCTGCTCATTCTCTTGAGCTGGCTCAGCTGCTGTGACACTGTCTTGAGTGCGTTTTTTGACCTGAGGATCCTCCTCAGAGCTATGCAAGTGCATTGCTTGTGGTGTGGTCAGCTCCTGAACTCTTGGATGATTAGGTGTCGCTTCGATAGTCTCTATAGTGCCGACCACGGATGGGTACGGCAGAAAGCTTGCAGGTCGTGTGAAGCCCCATGCAGTGTAAGGGTCGTGAGGTGGACGCGCTGGATCACCTAGCTTGAAGCTTGGTGGGATTTCCTGACTCTCGGCTGAATGGAAGAGTTAGTATCTCGAGATCAAGAGACGGGATTGGCGGCTGAACTTGCCGTCAAAGGTTCGATGGCTCGCAGTTAATGCAGAGTGCTCAAGCTGCTTTGGTGTCGTGGCCTCGAGCTGTATCGCCGCGTGAGATGCAGTCCGGGGTGTTGCGCTTGTCTCTGTTGCCGCCTTTGGCCTAGCGAAGAGTGTCCCAGTCGGTGTTGTAGGCTTAGGTGCGCTACGTTTCGCTATTCCTGTTTCAGAGGTTAGTCGGCAGTCATTTCGCTTGATTAAGGAGGAAGCGCTTCACCTTCACTGATCATAGCTTTGGCTTTTTCATGAGCACGGGAGTCGGTCAGGAGAGGCACGAGACGCGCAAGAATTTGCTCTTCTGTCACTGGCTGATCCTTGTTATCAGTCATTTTGAGGGACAGTAGGTGCAGATGAGGTTAGTGTATGTAGACGAGTGTCATCAAAAGATGTTGTTGTGTGTGGTAGTAAGGAGGAGGAGGTGGTCAGGCAAGTGCAAGATCATCAAACAGATAAACAAAGAAGAGGATGCATGCCAAGACCGCATGCCTTTTGCACTAGCTACATGCGGTAATATTTGCCAACGCACGCAAACGGCGCAAACAATGGTGACAGCAATTTTCAACAGTCACACCCAGGTATAAAAGGGTATATCTATAGCGATATGGGGGATCTGATGGCGCATTTGCTGTTTGATGATCCCTCTTCTTCTTTCCACCCTATGTTAAGAATCTTGCTATTTATTGTGAGCCATCCAGCGGCTGTCCGCCCGACAGCCGCTGCTTAGTCAAAGCATCGCCAAGGGAACGATAGGCCACCACCATAACAACAACAACAACAACAACAACAGCAGCAGCGACACGCGTGTACACTTCAGCGCCGCTTGCAGTATCAATCTTTATCAACACCACCACCACCACCACCACCACAACCATCACACATCTTCAAAATATCATGGCGGACGCATGGGATGAGGTCCACGAGATGATGCTGCAGTGGCTGGCAAACAAAGAAACCAATCCCACGTCCATGCTGCAATTTTTGAACGAGCACCGTAAGTTCATAAAACGGACAATGTTATGCTTGCAGCTAACAGCAAGGCCAAAGATGCGAAAATCTTACGCGATTCAGCCGCAGAGGACCCACAGGTTGCTTCCAGCACTATGGCAGAGGAGAAACCCAACTCAGCATTGCGTAGAGCCAGTCCGTCCTCTGCTCAGACACCATCCCGCCTGCCACCTTTAATGCAAAGGCTTCTTGAGGACAAGTCACCAATGGATACCCCAAGTGTGCGCGGATCTGTCTCACTGTCCCCTGACCCACACGTGAATTCGCCAAGCAAGATGATGTCGGCGAATGCGCAACAATCCTTGATTCGCAGTAAGTCAGCTACCCCCTACTTTTGCAATTGTTGCTGACGCAAAAGGCAAACAGAAATGGACGATATTGCAAACACCCGCAGTGGTAAACGAGCACGACACGCCGAGCAACTGCCAGTCGAAAGCACGCCGATCAAGGCCAACCAGTCAGCTGCTTCGTCCCAAAGCGCGACCCCGCAACAGGATACCGATGCCGCCACGATGGAACGTCAGTTGCTGGAAATTGAAAATCAGAGAACCGCATTGCTGGAGAAATTCAAGTTGCTCCAGCAGAAAAAGCCAGAGTACAAAGGACCGTAGACATGGCTAGCGAAGTTAAGACACATCCACGCAGCACGTAGTAGAAGGTACATACAAAATAATGGCGATTGCTTCGTTGTTCCCATCATGTCCCCGAGCCTATTCCGTGACGTCGCCCATGGGTTTGTTCCGCAATGGCAATCAGCTGCGCGATGAGGTGTCGAGGAGATTGCTTTGTTAGGGGCGATTTAAACATTGTCCGAGGCCGAGGGCGCCCTCCAACATAGAAAGATTCTTTCGAAATAAAAGACCACCGTGCAGTTGGGTGCATGCGATCTGTTGTGCGATGGACAAAGATCCACTGGCGTTGGCCGACCTGACCGGTACGCTTGTTCTCCTTTGTCTTCTCTGTCAAGTGTGAATTTGACGGCGAAATATGAGGCAGAATCTCATGCTCCTCAAGGCAATGCATGCCGAGATGAGTCAAGAAGGCATTGCCCCCAAGGAAGCGATGTCTAGGTGGTATCAAGGGCGCAGTATCGCAGATACATTGCGCGGACCACGCGAGCTGTCGGTAAGGCTTAGTATGAAAGTGAAGCCTTGATGCGACAGCTGGAACACGTTGGTCCAGATCGCCAAAAAAGCGACTGATCAAGTAGTCGGGAGTCTGCGTTGTCCGGGATTGGCGGGCAGTACCGACAAGGTAAATTTCCGCGCCGTAAGCTTCGCTCATTGCCTTAAACGTCAAGGGAAGAGAAGTATCATTCATGCGGCTGCCCCAATTTGGAAGAAGGTCTCGGTGCACGGTGCTTCGAATGTCTGTCCGGAATTGCCGTAGTACAAGATTAACCATCACGTCCAGCACCATAGCGTGTATGTCTGGCTGACGCCAGGCTATAAGAATGTCGGCACAGCGTCCAATAGCTTCGTCCAGCTCGTTAAAGTCAACGACCTCGGGACCGAGGCGAGTGTACCGCGCGTACACTGGGCTTTGATCAATGACAAGCATGCGCTGATATTGTGTTAAAAACGTGTAGCTGTTCCAGTCCACAATCTCGGTTAGCCAGCAGAAGCCATACTGCATCATTGTGCGGGAAAAGCCAGCACCCATCTCAATCTCGCCAGTATCTCGCTTTGTACGAGCATGCAGCCATAACGAACGTCGGCGGGGCATGTTCACAGCCTGTGAGAAGACCCGTAGCATCTCTAGCACCAATAACAGGACCCTTGTTTGTTCTCGTCGCGGACTTTGTCCGGTTTTTGCTAACACCATCTCGAAAAATGCGCAGCGCTGATTTGTAACGGTCCAGATGAAGTTGAGATATTCGTGGGTAGCAATTACCCACAGCGGGCCTAGACTGCTAGACGGAGCAAGCTGTAGCTCTGAGCTATAAGTACTCTCCCTGAAGTCCTCATAGCTTGCGGCTATCAGCTCAGTAAAAGCAGCATATGTGATGCTATACTCTTCACGGGCGCTATGAGGGACACGGGTGCGCTCTCCAGTAGTCTGTGTGTGTATACGAGCTTTGCTGTGTATGTACGATTTCTCAATCGTGTCAAAATCTATGGCGGCTTTCCCAACACTGGCATTAGCTGTTGCTTGCCGTCTGCCGACCGACAGTTGGTCTAGCCCTTCGTTGACAAATGGATATTGTTTCGTAACGTCAAAGGCCTGCTTGATCTGTGAGTACATCTGTACATAGATAAGGCCCCAGTCCGAGAGAAGAGAGCCCACAGGAGGCATTGCAGTAACGTTGACAAGGTCACGCAATCCGCCATGGTTGTATATACACAGACACTTCGAAGGGGCCGGAATATACCCAGTGCTAGATACGAACATGTTGCACAGCGCTTCCTTTATGCAACAAGGCCGAAAGAAAGCAGTGGAGGCTGGCGTCTCAGATGGCGTAACCTCTTTGCCGATATCGATCACCAGGTTATCGAGGCAGTTGAAGTCGTAGAGTGTGTGAAGGATGCTGTCAAACTCAGTAAGACAGGTATGCAGCTCGGCGGCTCGATACTTCATCTTATGATTCTTTGCAGTGAAAAAGATTTGAGCACCTCGGAAACAAGTAATCTCAGGCTTATCGGACTCGTATATAAGGCGTTGCAAAGTGTCCCATAAATCTACGCATGAGCCTGCATCAAGAGAGTACTCCAAACTTGCGGCCGATCCATGCGACAAAGTTGCGCGAAGTCGTCCTTCAGTCTGAGTAGTGGTAGTATTCAGTTTTGCAGCAGCGAAACTTGGCGGCAAGCCAGACCACATGTCCCGGGGACAGCAATGCTTTAAAGCAGGTAAAAGAACCAGATCTAGCCAACTCTCTGTCTGCCTGTCAGTAAGGAACGTAGTTGGATTGTTAATGTTAGGGAAATAGATGTATATCTTAACATCTATAGCCTCTAGCCGCCCAAAGCAAATATGCGTGCTAGTATCAAGCTTGAGGAAGCGGTCAGAGTCAACAGCAAAGGATCCGCTAGACTCATTTGTTCTCCGAAGATGACGGTCCGAGGTCATTTGAAAGGTCTTAGGCGGGATTCCATACATGGAAATACCGTCTCGAAATGCAGCAAATGATGTAGCCCACCCAAAATGCGAGTCGCAGTCAAAGCTTATGGTTGGCTCTGCAGCTTCTTGCATTGGAATGTGCGACTGATGAACGCACACAGAGCGAGGCTCGCCAAAGTTACCATGAGTCTCTCGTTGTCTACCCTCGAAATTGTTGCATAGGCTATCAAAGGATGCTCTGCCAGCTGCGGTGTCTATCTTCGTAAGAAGCTGTGGCCGAGAGAGTGCGTTAAGGGTAGACTCATTACTAACAGCATTACTTAACCGATAATGCTGACGAGCAGATAAGTTGAAGTCATCAAGATGCTTATGCAAGCTCTTATCATGCAGTTCAGGTGTGCAGCCTTGGAATAACTTCAAATGCTGATATAGGATTTGTACTGCATTGTTGCTTTTACAAGCTGATTGGAATGCGCTGCGACAGGCTCTTGTACTAGAGCCCAAAGTAGACTGTACGACCTGGAACTGCCCTAGCTCTTGTGCAATGTTGTTTTGTCGCTGATTAGGTATCACTTGATGGCTGTCGGAATATGTTGTCTGTGTTGAGTAAATCCACTCTTGAGGTGCAAGGTCGCTGCTAGCAGGACTGTATGGTAGCCCTAATGTTGATGATGTCTGGGCTGTTTGACCTTCCGAGTCTCGAGCCGATAGTGGCTGACGGTATGTACTGAAAAACGCATGCACTTCGTCAGAGTCTTCTAGAGATTGGGTTTCTTGTAAGGTGGGTAGGGTAGCTAGTTGCAGCTGGTTAGGGCTGGAATTGCTGTCTTCCAATAGTTGTGAAGTAGCTGGGCGAGGTGAGTGTGGACTAAGGAGCTGGTGGGAGGGAGATAGAGATGTATCCTGCAAATGTTAGCTAGAGTTTTAATAAGAATTAGTGACCTTACAGGGATGAAAGGCGATGGAAAGTCATGTGTATTGTTATCGTAAGAGTCGTCTGGCGCAGTATAGTCAAGACTTGGTATAATATCCTGGCCTGCACCGTATTGTTGCGCAAGCTCTTCTAATGAGCCAGAAATGCCAGTTTGTCGAGTATTCCCTTGTGTGTTTGATGCAAAGACTCTTGGGTCTTGGTTTGAGTATATGTTTATACCATTCATCTCTTGGTCTCTACTTTCTTCTGTAGGTAAACGCATAGGAACAAGCTGCCGCCCATCTAGCTGCTTCTCTTGTAGAATCTGCCGGTATTGTGAGTCCTCCTTTTTAATCTGCTTCTTTGCTTCTCGAAAGCGGTTTGTTCGCTGGCGCTGCAGAGCCTTGGTTCGATCAGGTCCAATGTCGAATGGTATAGAAGCTTCATCAGCCTTTGATGGCCGTCCACGTTTTGGGTTCTGCATTTATAGAAGCAAACACAGGTAAAGAGGATAAGGGAAGTTGTAGTATAGACTTGACGAAGATTTCGTAAAACAAGAGACGTACGAAATCTGAAAACAAACAAAGTTATGAAGCTGACGCGTTAAAGCTTGGTGCAGGCACAGGAGAGAGTTGGAGCATAAAGTTAATAGAGATTTCGCAAAACAAGAGACGCGCGAAACCAAAACAAACAAAGCTATGGAGCTGACGCGTTAAAGCTTGGCGCAGGCATAGGAGAGAGTTAGAGCATAAAGTTGATAGAGATTTCGCAAAACAAGAGACGCGCGAAACCAAAATAAACAAAGCTACAAAGCTAACGCGTCTAAGACTTAGCAACCACAACAATTGGTTACTAATCTCTTTCTGCAATCCTCTGCCAAGGCTTAGATGAATGCTTAGAGGTTGCTTTGAATGTTTGATGCTTCATAGGATTCAGCGAACAGACCATGTAACGAAATTGTAACGAAATGCTGGATTAGGCTTAGCGTCGGCAAACCTTCTAAAATATGTCAAACTTGAAATGCATGCCAGCAACGATAGCAACATGCTACGCTAATAAAAGATATATCATTAGATTGCTAATAAGCTATAGATTAAGCTAGTATATATATTAATATTATAATTATAATATTATACCATAACTCTAACCTTATTCTTAGGTATAGAATATAACCTAGCAGAAAAAGTTCTATACAACCCCTTTAACCCTAACAACCCTTATCTAAGCTGGGTTATAATTCCCTAATACAATACGTCTTAATCTATAACTTATTATAGCAATAACAATTTAAAGCAAAGTAACAATTGTTACCTAGGAAGTGCTTAAAATTATACATCTATAATGCAAAGCAAAGCGATAATTGTTACTTAAGACCTCTTGTTTAAACATAAATCTAGAGCAGAGCAACAATTGTTACTTTAGGACTTATGTTAAAATATATTTCCAAAGCAGAGGGACAATTGTTACTTAAGAACTTATGTTCAAACACAAATCTAGAGCAGAGTGACAATTGTCACTTTCGAACCTATATTAAGAATTAAATATAGGATAGAGCGGCAATTGTCACTTTAGAACTTATGTTAAAACACAAATCCAAAGCAGAGTGACAATTGTTACTTTTAAATTCATATTAAGAATTAAATACAGGGCAGAGTGTTGGTCGTTAACTTTAGCTTCCAACCCTAGCTTAACTATCTGCAGCACTGCAATGAAGACATATCCTTATTTGTCCTTAGCCATACCTTGTCTAGTATAGACTTACTAGCTTCGCTGTACTCGCTGTGCTTACTGTCCTACCCTATTCTTAACCTTACCTGCTTGTTAGAAACAAGCCTATTATATAGTGAATTAACTGCACCCTATATTTTAAACAACCTACACAGCTCTTAATACCTGTCCTAACATACTATATGCTTATACAATCGCTTATGTAATCGCTTATGTAATTAGCGAGGCTGGCTAGGCTTTGTAATAAGTTATAAACCTTCAATTAGAAAAGTGGATTATGTCACGTGATCGTAGCCTAAGCAGAAAGACTATAAACGCAAGTAAGTCTAGCACCAAATTCCTAAAGGTCCTTAGTTCGATTCTTAGTGTTAGAATGATTATAAACATTAGCATTTGGCAGGAAGAGCTAATAGTCCGAGCTACTAGCTATAGTGCGAAAACTTTAGTATAATGTCCGTTCAGAACCAACTGCTAGACCTTTGTCTAGATAAGGAAGAGAATATATGCTAACTTCGCTCTTATTATAAATAGGCTTAAATCCCCTAATTTTTTAGTACTACTTTAAGTATATATTAAAAGTGTTTGCATATCTAAGTTTGTTTAGTTTAAGCGTTTATTCTAAATAAAGGTTACTTACTAGGGATAAAATAGACAAAAGGGTAATAGACTTAGGGCACTATGCTATGTTTAAAGCAACTATGTTATATAGTACCCTTTATCTTGTCTAGCAAATACCCTAATAGCTTTTAGTAACTAATGCAATCCTAAAGGATTAGACTATTAACATAGCTATAAGGGTGGATTAAACATTAACGCTGTTTATTAGACAAGCTCTAGAGGGTTTAGTATAGTCGAGTATTATAAGGAACCCTAGGCAGCACTTACAAAGGCTGGATTCCTTATACTAAGTATACTATACCTGCAATTAGGCTACTATATAGCGTTTAACCCTAAGCCTCTCCCTAATAAAAACTAAGAGTAGTTTAGACTAGAGTAACAATTATTACTTTACTCTAAACTTTAGATAAAAATAGATATTTAAAATAAGGTAATATTATAAAGCTAGAGGTTAAACTAAGACATAAGATTAAAGTAAAGTAATAATTTTTAATATAAAAGTCTAGGCTAAAACAAGAATTTAAAGCAAAGTGCTAATTGTTATATTAGCTCTATAACTACCTTTTTAGCATATTTAACTTAGAGCAAAGTAATAGTTTATAATTTACTCTATAAGGTATATATTATAAAAGACTTGCCTAGTAGATTCTAATCTAAGCCCTATTATCTTATATAAGGAGTACTTCCCTATATACTTTTAGCCTTACCCTTACTCTTAGCACTACTCTTAGTATTGCCTCTAGTAGTACCCTTAGCACTGCTTTTAGTACTACCCTTAGTAGCACTCTTAGCAGTATCCTTAGTACTGCTTTTAGCACTACTTTTAGCTCTAGCCCTGCCTTTACCTTTACTAAATAAACTACTATATAAGCTACCTATAGCAGAGCTCTAAGCTAAGCCTTGCACTATATTACCTTTATACTACTTACTTATACTCTTTTTCTTAGCAGCTGCACTCTAGGTGTTTATTAAGGGCTTATTATTTTTATTATTCTTACTATTTTCTCTATTATTGCCTTTCTAGCTATTTTTGCCTTTTTAGCTATTTTAGCCTTTCTAGCTATTTTAGCCTTTCTAATTTAAGGTAACCCTAAGAGATAGCAGTAAGAAGCCTAAACCTAAGCTTCTACTTTATTTTATAGTTATAGCTATGTCCTTACCTTAATTAGAGTTTTTTACTAATAATTTAAGCTTTTATATAATCTATTCTTCTAAAATAAAGAAAAAAGTATCCTTCTCTAGTAGAGCATCTTTACTATCTAGTATAGTACTACAAGGTAGAGAAGCCTTAGCATTTAGTATAATATTATAAGGTAGTATAAGTATTTATTAATAGGAAATCGTTTTTTATAAAGTTTACTATAGTAGATACTTAAAGAAACTCTAAGATTATACAGCTATACCTACTAGATCTTTCGCTAGATCCTTATCTAAAGGACCTTCTATATTAATATCTTTCTTATTAGAAGACGCTAGACCTAGCTCTATTTTAGTTTAGATTTAGCAAGCTATTTAACTAATAGCTTTCTAAACTAGATAGTTATTATTAGGCTAAATTATATATAGGTCCCTTAAGATATTTAGGCAATTATTAGTTAAAATTAATAGAAAAGGTAGACTAAAGTAATAATTAGCATTTTATCCTATAAACTTGTATTTATAAAAGCTACTTACCTATTACTATCTT
>JANKOD010040016.1:0-14117 GCA_026284645.1 Erythroxylum acuminatum | reverse complement strand
TAACTTTATGATGAGGAATTAAGTAGAGGAGAGGAAGAAGATGGAGGAGTGCTGCTGCAAAAACGTGGACAATTACGTGCAGAAACGTGATTTTACAGTAAAAGGGTGGTAATTGCTTGTATAAGTTTCTGAACGGAGTATTTCATTGAACAACCATTAGTCTTTTGCCTATAACTTTTTCATCCGAACTCCAAATAACTTGAAACTTAGACCAATGGATTCCTAAGTCATTTTTCTTTGTGTCAATAAAAATTTAGAGTTATCTGAATTGATCTGAAAGTGATTGATAGGATGAAAGTGTGGAAGTTTGCTGGAATATTATGAACTGGAAATTTTCATGATCATGACTCGATTTTCTAAGTATAACTTGAGTTGTAGATTTTTGAATGAGTTGATTTTTGATTAATAGTAAACTAGAGACATATTTCTACAACTTTTGTGAAGAATTAGAATTTTAATTATGTCTCTAATATTTTCAAATTTGACATGAAACTGAGTTTTAGCTTAGGCAATAGCATTACCAGGGACATAAATCATATCCTATAGTTATTGAATAAACTGTACTGATGTGGGTAGAATTAGGCTGAGGTATTTTCACCAAATTTGTATATTATTCTCTTAGCTTTAAATTGGTATAAAGTTTGAAATTTTCGGATATTTGGGTTGACAGATATGAGTTGTGCAAACAGAGGGTATGATCATGTACTAGCTAAAAGTTCAAATGTGTACAGTCTGTGGTATTTTGTGCATAACTCATTGAATACTGGATCAAATTGGATTATTTTGGAGTCTTTAGAAACTTAAGACACTGTAGAATAACTTTGCAGAAGGAAGTGTTGCCTAATTTTGTCATTTACCCTATCAGATTAATTATGCAAAGTTGACCCGAAATTATAGGGGTAGAAAATCTGAAGTGACCAATTAAGTTATGTAATGGATTTCACATTTACTTTATTATGGTCCATTTTATAAATTCAAATGACGTTAATGAGGGATTTGATATCTGATCGATTTGACGATGAAAATAACTATAAGATACACAGAATTGTCATTGAACATGCATTGTGCATACTTTCTATACATTAATGTGCATAAAAGAACACTTGGGCACTTGTGCTAAAATGTGATATTTGTGAATGTGTTGTGAATGTTTAGAGAAGCACATCGGACGTCAGTCAGACATTGTCGGACCATCCAGGCTATAGCTTATTGGAGCATACAGTGAGCCAACCTAGATGATTTCCTAGGATTGATTTGATTTGAATTTAATTTGATTTATTACACTTCCATTATTATTAAACTGTTTGTGAGTTGTTTCTGGATTTCGGACCTAAGGTCCGAGGAGTTTAATAGTTGGGCATGTATTGGGAGTGTTTTGAATTGTTATAAATTTAACATTTGATTCTCAAAGAAAGTTGAATGTCGGACTTAGGTCCGATAACTGTGAAATCTTGTATGAGCATTTGTATAAGATTTCGATATATGAGATATGTAGAAATTGTTGCATTTCATAAAATGCATGTTCAAATAAAGGCGTTGTGACTTGAGTTTCCAGTATGAAGCGCTTCCACGTAGGGCTTTGCTCCGTGATTTCTGATTTTACACGTAGAGTTATGCTCCGTGATTCTGTTTGACTGAGCCCTATGGGCCGGTATTTGTATAAGTTGTGATAGGCACTCGATCACAACAATAAAAAAGAATGTGAGTCTCATGCATATAACATTATAAGACTGAAATTTATTGAATGATTTGTAATGCTGAATGAGTGATGAATTGATGTGATTTATTTGCTATGCTTAGTAATGTGGACTGTGTGATCTTATGATATATCATGTTATGTGAACATTTGGAATGTGTTTATGATCTGAATGAGTGTCTGTAAAATATGTATTATATGTATCTGATCCGGTGAAATCATCAATGATAGTTCACTCATTGAGTTCGCAAAATTCATAAAAATTGTAACGTGATTTTTCAGGTACGAGACAGGAGACCTAGTTCTTAGACAGGACTAAAAGACCCTTTAGATTTTGTTATGGCTCAGAGGTCTGTCAGCTGGCTCCAGGAGTGTTGTGTCTTGTATTTTGTTGCTTTTGTTAGAACCTGTACGAGGCTATAAATATGTCTTAAGGAAACAGTGTAAAATTTGTGGATTAATGCAATGAGTGATTTTAAAATTTGCAGAGTTTTAAATGATGTTAGTTGATGCCATGTGTACGTTAGAGTTGATTTTGCTCTAACATGCCATTATCATAGGATATGTACTTGAATGTTTCTGAATGTTTAGGTATGTACCCTATGGTAGTGGGATGTTGCACATTAGGTATATCTGCTAACTGAATTACCACTCCCATCTTTTTTAAGGGTCTTAAGTTGAGAGTTGAACAAATAAAATAGGACACAATGTTTATGGATGTACCTAAATTTAGTATTGCTTTTTCCACCTTAGATCCTCCAATAGTGCATAGTATAAAAAACATACCTAGGTTTTTACACTTTTTGGAATAGTTTTTTGAATAACTGCAAATATATTTCTCCCTAATCTTACCTTCTTAGTCCTTGTTATCATTTGTCTCCTTTTCATCGTATAAAGTTCCTTCAAGACCTTGACATTTTTAGACATTTGTTCAATTACATCAAAAGGGGAATATTTACCTCACATCTTCGAAATTTTTCATATAAATCAATATCAGGTTCCCATCTCTTTTCATCCTTCGATGCTTCCAGAAAAGGAGGAAGTATGAATAAAGGAGGAGTACATAACTCATCCTTAGACATAGGCACGCTTTTCTTAGTTTCAGTATGTTCAACAACTTTGGTATGAGAGCTTATTATAGGTGGGGTTTTCACAGGCTACTCCACTTGCTTTCCACTTTGTAATGTAATGGTATTAGAATTTTCCTTAAGATTCACTATGGCTTACAATGGTAGTTTACTTGAACCTTGTGATTCCAAATGGCTGATCATTATAGCTAACTAACCCATCTGATTTTCCAAATTTTGAATACTAGTTTTTGTTTCCCAATGGAATTTAACGATATTAGTAGCCAATGCTTTAACAATGTCCTTAACAGACATACCTGAATCAGGAATTTGGACTTGTTATGGTTGTCTCGGAGGATGTGATTTTTAATATTGCTAAACATTAGTCATAGTTTGATATACCGGCGTATTACTATATCAAAAATTTGGATAATCTCTTCAGCCAAGTTTGTACATGCTTGAGTATGGATTGTATTGACATTGAAGTTGTACTGAAAAATTTCATACTATATTCACTTATTATGTTGAGTCTTCTTGTAATGTGGGACATATATCTATTGGGTGTCCTACTACTAAACATATTCCATAAGCCTTTGTTGACTCCATTTTTCTACAGATAAGTGCAGTGAGATCTTCCATACGTTTTTTGAGAGAGAAGATGTTTATCTCACTAACACATTAGGTCAAAAAGTATATCCTAAGGTTAAACTATTAGGAGTTAGATGCCAGTGATCAATATTCAAAATGCTTTAATGTTTTGTTAACAAGTTCTACTTCACTAGCAACATCGATAACACTTCTTTCAGTTAGTAGAAGTCCTTTATAAAATTACTAAATCAGGCGTTGTTCGCTAATTTAATGATGTGAATAATTGGCCTATAAGTTTTTAGAATGCTCCCAACACTAAAATAGTGATTTGTTATTGTGTTGTCCAATGCCACAAATCTCCTTTCTAAAGCTAGTGGCCTTTGAAACTTGAAAGAATTTTTCCAAAAACTGCTTCTTTATTTTGTTCCACATGGTGATATTAACAGGAGATAAATAGTATAACTAATCTTGGATTTTATCCTTCAAAGAAGATAAGAAAGCTCATAATTTGATTTGGTCTTTGATAATGCCATTATGCTTCATTCTCATATACACGACATGAAATTCTTGAGGATGTCTGTATGAATCCTCACCTATAATACCGTAAAAAGTCTTCAATAAATGAATTAAACTAGATTTTAATTCAAAATTTGCATTCACATTAAAATTAGGAAAAGTTATGTAGTGAGGTTGTTATTTCAAATTTAGTTCAACTAGTTCTCGAAGAGTTTTGTTGTTCACTATGGTTTCAGTTATTTCAACAATTGTAGCAACGCACTATTTTTTAATCTTTTTTTCCCTTTGCGTTTAAGGAGTCTTTTTAATCTTTGGATTGTATTGTAAATTAGCTTCCTTCAAAGATCTCGTAACAAATATGCAATCTTAAAATCCCTAATAACAGTGCCAAATTTTGGTGGAACTGTCATAGGTATCCTAAATTAGTTCCTAAATTCCTAAAATTAAACAAATGCAATAAATGGAAGTAGGAGTCAATCCACGAGGAATTCTCGTTTGCCAGGTGTTATGAAAGAAAATAATTAGTAGAGAGAGTTGATCAATTTTGCAATAAATAAAATGAAGTAATAAAGTTGGATTTTTTAATAAAACAAACCTTAATTTACGGTTGCTTCTACCCTTGAAATTAGAATTGATCATTGACACAAAATAGTTATTTCATTAATCATATATTCGATGTGATACTAAATATTCATCTTTCCTTAAGATTAGTTAATCAAAAACACATAATCCAATCAACCCTTATTGCTTAACAACCTTATAATCTAAAATTTAGTTAAACAATATCTTTAAGAAACGAAGGATCATCTAACAAATACAACACAACATCCACGATTGTGTTTAATCTAGTCGAATACTTTTCATAAGAGTATAATTTCCAAATTGCAAATTAAAACTCCTAGTTGCTATAAATAATTAAAAGACTTAAACTTTTACGTATTCAAATTTTAATCTAGTAAATGTTTATTTCAACTAATTGCATATTGAAATTTTAAAAATGGTAGTTTGCATTAAGTGTCCCCATGCTTGCCGAACTCATTTTTCATATTTCAATTTAATTCCAGCAATCTGGTTCAATTTGCAAAATAAAACATTACATCTCCTTAATTCACCCTTAATTATTGTTAAGAATAATCCTCTATTTAAAATCTTGAATTTGGATTACGGCCCAATTCCTTTTCCAGTCAAAAGCATCTTCAACCTTTATACTATAAAATAAACATAATACTAATTTTTGATCCTGTTAAGATAGATGCTAGAAAATTTTGAATCCTAAAAATATAGCGAAATTTTGACACATGAATATTCTCTCTCCATATTTAAGTCATATTTCCCGTTGACCTAAAGTAATGTTTTTTCAGTAACTTGTAGGGGTGAGCATTATTCGGGCCGGCCCGATTACCCAGCCCAGCCCGAATTAATTCGGGTAATAAAATGCTAAAATACGGGTAAATCGGGTCAGGCCGGGTATTATCCGAATTGTTTTCGGTTTGGGACGGGTAACTCCAAAAAAAATTCGGGTTACCCGATTACCCGAATTAGGCTTAAAAGAATTATGAAAATACATTTTGTTATTTTTCTTGTATAATTAACAGATTAATTATGCTAGTTAATTGAAATATTTGGTTATATTATTAGTGAATTCAACTATTTGTTTTGTTTTATGTCTCTCAAATGAGATATGAGAATGTAATTCAAGTATTTAGTTATTTTGTGTAATTTTTGAAAGAGAACCAAACAAAATTTCGGGTATCCCAAAATTACCCGATTTACCAGATCGGGCCGGGTAAGTTTGGGTAATGAAATTTTGGGTTCGGGCCGGGTAAGATGGAAATTTTTTTGGGTAATTCGAGTTTTACCCGAACAGTGAAAATTTGGCTCGATTAGCCCGATTGCTCACGCCTAGATTAAGTCACTCACCTTTTAAGCCCATTGAACTCAAGCCATCGCTACATCTTCAAGAGGAGAGAGGCGCTTAGCCATGCATAACTCTAGGGGACTTTACAACCAAGAACCCACTAGAAGCATCCATGGTAGCAGTCGACGATGGAAAGAGAAAAATAGTGGTATGGATGAGAGGAGATGAGGGTGTGTGTAGAAGAATTGTTTGAACGGTAGAGAGAATGAATGATGGATATCTGTTGTTGGTTCTCCTTTCAACTTAACTAAAATAGGTAGTTTTTTACAAACTGAGTTGATGGATCAGGTTGCACAGTGGATAAATTTTCGAAAATGGTTCGGGTCGCAGCGAACCTTTCCCGAAAGGTCTCTTTAATAATCTATTGCGTTTGCCGCAGCGAAATTAACCCAAAGAGTTTTTGTGTGAATTCTTCATACTTCGCCATGGCGAACTTTCCTATTGCCCGGTTGACTAGTCGACTTATCATTTTCAGCCTTCACTCCTTGCCTCTAATTCTTGAGTCTGCTACAATAAACAAATGGTAGTTTGCAATATTAATTGTTCTTAGAAAATTAATTTAGTGCAATTACTAATTATTTGTGAAAGTTTTACTCTCAAACTACATAATGTAAAGGCAAGCACTCAAGAGTCAAATTAAGCATAAAATCTAAAAACAAGAGCCAAGAAGTGTAGTAAAAATCATGAAAATGTAACCAATTTATATAAGAAACTTGGATTTAATCAAATTCTCCCACACTTAGACGTTTGTACTCCTCGACAAAGTTTATAAAAGTCAAAGAGACACAAGTGCAAAAGAAAAGTCCTACCAAGCTTAAAAATGAGAGCAGAAAAACAGTTAAGTCACTTCCTCAGAAATCAACCCAAGCATACTTAAAGATCGCAAAGAACATAAACATTATAAGCATTTAATCTAAGAGATTGGGAAAAAAAGATTTCACTCAAGGAAAGATGAATACTCTCAACTCACTTGTGTTTGGGATAATTTCACTATAAAATCTGCTTAGTCTGTTGTCCACCATGAGCTTGTCATAGTTCTACCTCTCTACTACAAGAACTGTAATTTCGAAAATCAAGAGGACTTTTCAAGGTCGTAATGTACAGAAGGCTAAATGAAATGGATGCAATAAAAGAAAGAAAAAATGAGTACATGCACCACAATTATTTTGCTCATGAAATAAACATCAACTATGTGTAAGAAAATATTTACACAAACAATAAGCATAATCTATCACTTAACATTTCTCTTTTGAGAAAACCCTTCTTTTTTTAAAGAAAGCTCTGCGTCTTTTCTTTTCTTCGTTATTTTGGAGGAAACCTTTTGAATATATTTTTTACTTTCTTTTCTTTCTTGGCTTTCCTCAATAACCAATTTCTTGTGAGAAAGTTTTCTGTTTTTTTATATGCAAAGATAAACTTAAAGTAAGAATGGGAAATAAAATATTTACAACAATATTAAGACATAGGCATGCACTCAAAAATATGGCTCAAGGGGGTTAGCAATGGTTAAGTGTTTAGGGTTTTGTGTTTGGGGAAACAGGGTTTTGAAAGAATGCCTCTATTATGTTAACAAAATTCTAGTTCATCAAGCTTTGATCAAGAATTAAAACAAGTTCTAAAGAGATATGAAATTAAGCAGATACACACAAAAATGAAAGAATTCAGGCCAAAATATCCTTCCAACAAGGTTAGTATCTCAATTAAGCAATCTCAAGGTTTAAAAATGTAAGGTGTTACTTTTTCAATGTACCCTCACTTACTTGTGTTGAAAACATTGAAAATGAAATTAACCGAAATCAACTATCATTTAAAAACATAGATGGTATTTTCAAAAACACAAGGACCACTTTGAAATTTATAAAATCTTGAAGATACAAGAGTGAAAAGAATCTAATTAGGGAGAATTATTAAACTGAGGAAGTTTTAAAACGGTTTCTATAAGGAGGATGGTGTCGTCGCAGCGAAACATCAATTCCGCAATGTCATCGTGGCAAAGAAAGAATTCGCCACGGTGAAAAATGACAGAAACATTTGAAACAAGTGATTTGCCTCAATTACCAAGTTTAAAAATTTTCATATTATGCACAATTGACTTGCACAAACAAGAATTGCAAATTGGAACAACCTCCCCCATACTTAGACATCATATTGTCCTCAATGTGAAGAATAATTAACACAATTAGGCATTGAGAGCCGGCCATAAGTTTGTACATGAAAAAATGTAACTGAGTATTCAAAAAACTAAAAACGAAAACAAAAAGAAGGAAAACACAAGAACAAGCAACTCGAGCAACTCTATAGTATGATCATCCCTAGCGCCAGAGGGACCTACCCTCGATGTGCCAGCATGGTCATCTTCATCATAAGGGAGATGGAAGTGAACGTGCTCGGCGAGCAATGCATCCATCCGCTGGAGATATCGCCGATCTCGATCCTGCTCCGCTATCTCCTAAAGGAGGGAGTCCCAGAGAGTAGCAAAATCTACATAGAGGCCATCGACCCGGCCAGGGAGGGTCTGTAAGGTCACAGGACCAGGGGTGACCTGAGCTGGAGGATCATCCTCACCTGGTACCGCAACTATTGAGGTTGCACCAACATCAGGAATTTGGGTAGATAGGTGGGGTGGATGGAGGATGGGTTGTTTGAGGCGGGCGTATCGAAACAGAGAAGCCGGGTCAAAATAGTTGTCATTATTGAATTCCAGGACATTGTGGACCTGGAATATGTCCGTGATGAGATGGGGGAATGTAATGCCGTTGGTGAATTTTGCGGTGGTGATGGAGTCATGTAGAACGGAGGCAATAACATGAGCTATGTCGACTGGGCGACCAGTCATGAGAAGGTAAAGGTAAAAGGCTTATTGTTTTGGGTCGTAGGCGAGATGGGTGGTCGAAATGATGTTGTTACTCACAAAATGGAGCCAAGGACGAGCTTTGGGTCGGAGATCAGAACGTTTAAGGTAAAGTTGATAATATTAAGGTTGATGCCATGCGACGTCCTCTTGACAGAGGGTGCGAATAACATCGTCCCAAGGATAGTAGTGAATCAATTGATCGTAGTGGCAACGGAAAATAGGAGGAAGGTTGTAAGGGCGGTGAATGCTAGCAGTGGTGAATGCATTGGGGGCTTTCACACCACAGAAATTAAGTTCCATGGTGTTATAGAATAGGGCATAGGTATAGAAATGACAAACGGATTTATCATTGCCTTGATCCTGGGGTTGGACTAATCTCGTAAGTTGAGAGTTTACTAGTTGTTGGACAAAGGGATTGTCAAGTGGAGTTAAAGGGAAAGGGCGCTCTTTAATGAATGGCCTAGTGTCTACTTTTTGGGCTAGTTCGGTAAAACTAAAACCATCACTATCTGAAGAGCTGGAATCACTAGGTGGACTAGAAGATTAGTGGGGGTAGTACGGGTAGCATTTTTGGTTCGAGGCATTATCCTGCGAAAATGCACATTGAAATATAACTTAATCAAATGAGTAAAACAAAACTATCCTAAACAAAGTGAACCGACAGAGGAAAATGGAAAAGAGAACAAAATAATAAACGTAACCTACACTAAACAATAAATAAACTAAGAGGAAATAAGGAGAAGAGAAGAAAATTTACAAAAAATGGATGAAAAAAATGCTATAAAAAAATCGAAGGAGGTGGATCGGTGGGGAGTGCCGCGACGAACTAGAGGAGAAGAGACGGAGAGGAAGAAGCGAGGGGAGGGGGGGTCGGGATTTATATAGGTTTAAAGAGGAAAATTACGAAAAGGGACAGAAGGAAGATGGAGGATCAAAAGAAAATATGGGTGGAAGGGAAATTTCACCGCGGTAATGTCGCGCAGATTGAACTTTCGCCGCGGTGAACTAAACCCAATCGCGAAATCCAGCAAAATAGTGATGTGTCGCCGGGGCGACATAAACTCACGCCCTGACAAAGGTTGCCCGAAGGTGTTTACCGCGGCGTGAGAATTAATTCACGTCGTGGCAAATTTGCCTGAGAGATTTCTAAGGAAATTTCTCCGCGATGACGTAAACCATGCCGCGACCAAATTTTCCCGAGAGCAGCAAGAGGAAAACAAGTTAAGTTCGCCGCGGAGACGAGGGCTTCACGCCGCAACGAAAATTATCCGAAAGCAAAATAAATAAAGATAGAAATGAAAAATTTTACTTCCCAAGACTCAAGTGGATACTTAGCTCACTTAGAATTCATATACAATGTCTTTAGGCATCAGAAAACAAAGTGCCAACCAAAATCACATCAAATTCCTCAATCATGGAAGATGTATCATGCATCAAGCCAAAAACACAACGAACATAAAAGGGAGAGGAATTATTGAATTGAAACTGCATAAACTGAAAATTAAACCTAGGTCCTACTGAAATGGATTCTCCCCCACATTTATTCAATATATTAATGCATCCACAATGTCATATTCAATCACAGAGCAAAGGTAAGTAGTAAGTGAAGGATGAGAAATGACATGATGATTATGGAGGGTACTGGGTCTCCTGGTGAACGTTTGATAGATTATGATGATGTGGTGAGACCACAAGCCACTTTGATGTCATGTTCACGTTTCTCGATTCACCTGAAACATTAGTGAAAAACTCTTCTTCCAAGGGGCCATCAGTTACAATCAAGGCATTTAATGGGTTCATTGTGGAGTCAGAGTAAACATGTTGGAGTTCAAACTCAGAGCATTTATCATCAATGATAATATCAAGCATGTTAACTCCTAAGAGCGAATAATCTTCATGGGGGTGTTTCATAGTTTCATACATGTTAAAACTCACTTGTTGATCTCCTACCTTTCATGGTGATTGTACTTTCTTTCATGCTAATCATAGTACTAGTAGTCCTTAAGAAGGTTATACCAAGAATCAAAATAGTGTCCTACACAACTTCAAAAGACAATTAAGTACATAAAAATAAGCTGAAAAGACCAAACCCTTTACCTAGACCAAGATGTTCTCTATGATGCCCACTAGATGCCTAAGAGACCGATCAGCCAATTTCAATACTACAGATGTGGGCTTAAGACTCTTAACTCCTAATGATTTATGGACAAACTTATGCATCACATTGATTTCCACCCCTAGATGTAGTAAGGCTCCTCCTATGGTAGCTTTTCCTATTATGCACGGAATGGTGAAAGATCCAGGGTCTTGGCACTTAACAGGTATTTGGGGTTTGAAAAGTGTGGACACATTTGAGCTGACTTGTACTCTCTCATTAGGCCTACACTTTCTTTTGTTCGTGCACAAGTTCTTAAGATATTTAGCATATGCATGAACCCTTTTCACTAGACTAACCAAAGGGATGTTGACTTCTAATTTCTCAAACAAATTAATAACATCTTTCTCATGTTTAAAATCAGTCATCCTTTTGCTAAGGAAATAAGAATTAGGAAAAGGAAGGTCTTTGATACGTACCTCCTTGTCGTTTGCTTCCTAGGTTCCTTGCTCACTTGATTCCTAAGTCTTTTCTAAATTTGCTTCCTTGCTCCTCGATTATTTTAACTCCTTTCTAGTCAAGAGTGCTCTTTTTATTAAACTTTCGGACTTATTAACTCTCTTAATTGATGAAGACAATTACCTGCTCTCATTCTCTATTTCATCTTCTCCCTCATCTTGATTTTCGAGCCTCACTTGTTTCCCATTGCGGAGAGCTATGGCATTCAAACTTTTGGGGTTCATAACGGTATTTTAGGGGATAGCTCCAATACTTCTCGCTTGATTTTCACTCATGTTGTTGGATAATTGGGTGACATAGGAATTGTTATTCTCAGCTTTCGTCTCCCATTGCTCCATTCTCTTTTCTAGAGCATTAAATTAAGCAGCAGTTTTAGACGAATCCTATTAGATAAGAGAGGCTATTGCATTGAACTGGTTGTTGCTCGAAATCCTTTCCTCCTTAATCAGAGCCATCATATTGTGCAGAAGTTGGTTGGTGTCCTCGTTTGGTGGAATAGACAGAGCTTGTTGTTGGTTCTGGAACTGATTTATAGACATACTAGCTCCTCCACCTTGTTGGAATCTATTCAGTCCTCTTCCTTCCTCGTTTCTCCAACTGAACCCAGGATTCGCTTTCCATCCCTCATTATAGGTGTTCGAATAGGGGTCCCATTTCTGATTGGGTCGACCCTAATATACAACAGACACCTCTTCATATTGACCGGAGCAAACATAGAATATGTGCATTACTGATCCACAAGTATCACAACTGGGTGCAGTAAGATCTATAGAGATGTCAGGCGATGCACATTCATGTTCTTCAGTTTTGCAGCGATGAAGGATAACTGTGAAGTTACTTTACTCTCTAAAGAGCCAACCTTAGACTCCAAACTCTCCATTCTTTTAAATTGGGCTATTGAAACTCCTAACTCATGTACACCTCTGGTATCTATAACACTATACTGTTGATGATTTAAGGCCATCTTCTTGATCAAATCCCATGCCTCCGAAGCTGTAAGATTAATTAGGGAACCTCCCGATGCCGCATCCAACATACCTTTATCTTGACTTTTCAACCCATCTTAAAAATATTGCATTAGCTGTTCGTTAGGTATCTGGTGGTGAGGGCATCTGGATAACAAGTCTTGGAAGCGGTTCCAATAGTCATAGAGTGACTCATCATAATCCTAACGTGCCTAATAGATCTCCTTCCTCATAGATGAAGTTTTGGAGGCTGGAAAGTACTTCTCCAGAAATGCCTTCCTCAGACTGGCCTAACTATAGTAGGCATTCTCCATATACCTAAGGAGGCTCATGTACCACTTCCTTGCTTTTCCTTCTAATGACAGGTGAAAAACCTTCCATAGTACTTGATTAAGTGAATCTCCCACCGGTTTCATACTTTGATAGATCATGGATAAAGATTGCAAATGCATGTAGAGATCCTCTCCTATCAAGCCATGAAATTTAGGAAGAGAGTTAATTAACAATCCTTTAACTTCAAAATTCACGTTAAAATTAGGATAAGCAGTAGTAAATGGATCATAGCTCACGTCAGATGTAGTTGCTTCCCTAATATTCCTCCTTCTTTGATTCCCATTATTCTCCCCAACTCGCTCATGCTCCTCATTTTCTCCATTATCACCATTCCTAGGTTGGTTAGGATGAAAGTTAGGGTTTTGCGAAAAGGTTGGATTCTCGATCATTATCACTCCTTCTAAAGAGGCGCTCTCACTACTTGGCCCACTAGACTCTTCTTCAAAAACTACCTTACTTCTCTTTTTTTCTTTCCTCACCTTTCTAATCTTCCTCAAGCGTCTCTCAATTTCAAGTTGGCAAGGAAAAAGTTTAGCTTTCTGGGGCATGCACGGGAACAATTCAAAAGGAAAATAAAAAGGTAACAAAATTTACTTGCAAGCACACAAAGTCAAATAAAAAGACAAGATGTGATGGATGCAAGTGTGTAAGTGTGTGAAAGTATGTATGTATGGATCAAAAAGTAATCAAAGGAAAGAATCAAAAACTATGTGGGTGCAAAAAGAATGCTAAGTATGAAAAGTGCAATTGTTGAGTATTCTTTTTATTTGTGTTTTCAAAATTTTATGCTAAGTAAAGAAAATAGAATCCTATAATATTGACAAGTATGAAACTAAACTATCTAAAATTCAATCTAAACAAAGGTTCCTAACCTCACATAGCAGCAAAAATGACAAAAGCTAACCAAGAGAACTAATTACTTATCTCCCCAACAACGGTGCCATTTTGATTCGACCCCTAGTCTTACCTTTGGAGGTCAAATAAAAAATATAATCCAAGGATTGTAATTTAGGTTGCAATCTCGGGTCGTTTCACTTAATCGGAACCTAATGGAATGGACCTAAGCTAGCCTATATGTCATGAAATGCAAGCAAAATTAGTAAGGTGGGGTTTTGATTTTTTGGAAATCTTAACAAAATTAAATAAATTGTAAGAAAAATGTGTAAAAAGTATTTTTTGGATTGTGGGGATAGAAATTAGAAAGATAAAGACAATGATCAAATGTGATAGAATCCTTTTGAAAATGAGCTTTGTCTATCATAGTTCGAAATAAATTTTGGTAAGAGTGAAAATCACTAAGTTTCAAATGATAAACCTTAAAGAACTCTTTAAATCCAAGGTCTTAATCAATGAACTCCATTCCTTAAGACCTTGTTAAATGCCCTTAGTGTATGCAATGGGTAAATCAATGCAACAAGTTACTTGGGATCTCAAATCGACTCAATATCAAACACAATTATGCAAGATAAAAGAGATTCAATAAGATCAAAAATAAACATATATGAGACTTTATATATTTAAGCTCAAAGTTCTACATCAACAAATCCCAACAACACAATGAGTATC
>JANKOD010040007.1:0-14118 GCA_026284645.1 Erythroxylum acuminatum | reverse complement strand
ACAACGGCTGACCTAATGTGGCGGAGGCAGAGTCAGAGTGTCTCTTGTCCGTGGGTCTGGCGAGCGACACCTTTTATTTGTCTTTGTCTACTGAAGTCAGGTGACAAAACGCCGGAGACACGAAGCAAACGGGTGGAAGTGACAAGAATTTTCTGTTTTGTGCTCTGTCCCCGGCAACGGGGACAGCAACCAAACGGAGCGTTAGAGAGCTCTGAACACCAAAGCTGTTCATTAGTTTATTGACCACAGAAATTTATGCCTCCAACGTAATTCTTTCGGTCAAATTTTAGCTTCCAAATATTCTCTTCTTATCATGTTCAGTCAAATATATAGAATATGATAAAAATATCATAACTAGATCATAATATATAATCCCAGCACAAAGTAGATTGTTTATTAGTAAGTACTATGTTTTGAAGATCAGCCTTCAAGGAATATGACTCGATAGTTAAGAGCAAGGCTTGATTTCGGTTAAATTTTAAGTTCGATTTCATGCTAACTCTTCTTGTTAGAGCCTAGGCAGCTAGGGTTTTACCTGTAAGTGAAAAACTAGTTAGGTCCTTAATAATAAGGTGCGCCCACTTGATCTACCCGTAGAATGGTGCACCAATTAAACCCTTAAGAGATGTGCCACGAGATTTTGTGGAATCCCACAAAAAAAAAAAAAGTTTTGAGAATCTACAAATGCTACCTTATTAATAGATATTGAAACTTTAAAAAGTAAATTTGGTATCAAACGTTTTTCTAAAATAATGTGAAAAATTAATAAGGCAAGAGTGCAAAGTGTTGATGTATGGAAGACAGTGCAACAGTTGACAGGTTTAGTTTAGATAGGATAAGTACATAGACAGTGCGATCTATTGAGAGTCTCGTTGGCTTAGAACTGGTTCACAGCTGTGTCCAACAAGGACTCTGGTTGGACGCTAGTTTCTGACTCTTCTATGCCCCACAAGTGAATCTCATTCACCAACACCTACGCCGATTGCAATTCAAAAATCTAATTATTAGTAACACTTTTGCTTAATGGGTAAGATATTTAACTTTCTAAATTTTTAAACTTTAAATTTTTATATTTAATTTAATTTTTAAAATATTAATATTTTTGAATAAATAACAAATAATTTTTGAATTATATAAAACCATCTTGCATTCATCACTTTCAGGCTACGTTCAATGGAGCCCCATAAACCATCCAGATTCGGGACCCCTAGTATTTGGCATTTTGAACTTTCGTTTTTCATCATATTTATTAAATTTATTTCTACTTTTATTTTCTGATAATAGACTTTGATATAAATTAGATTTAAATAAACCATAATTAACTCTAATACAAAACAAATGCAAATCATCTTGCAAATGTCAGCATCAGTTACCATCAACCATCCAAATGGTGACTTGGGTTGGCTTTATTTACGTGTCATTTTCCATCATGTTTATCAAGTTTTGTTTCTAGATTGTTCTCGTTTGTTCTAAGAACACGAACACGTGACATGAAACGTGCCATATTGAATTGTTCTCTTCATTTTCATTGGAAAAGAAGTAGGCCACTAAGTACTTCATCTAATTGATTACTTTCTCATATTTTCTAAAAGCGTCTGATCATTTTCATCTTTATAATCATCTTCAAGGGTCTTCCATTTTCAATGTTCAATTAGCAACGTTATTTGTCTCTTTTACATTTGTTGTTATTGTTTCCATGCATGAAAAGTTATCAATTTCAAATGGTCACCACTAAAAGCGGATGAACTAATCATTAACCAATCCTGATTATCATCAGCAAGTTTGAGTTGAACGCAGGACGAAGATGTATAGTTAATTTTTGAGATGAGTCTTCTTTAAATTAGTTGACTTTAAATGCAAGATCATTGAAAATTCCCTAACGATATAATTTCACAAAAATTCTGGTTCAGTCATAGTTGTTTCTAGCGCAAATGAAAACAAAAAAATAAACGCAAAATAAACCAATCAACATTGAAATTTTTTCGACACACTTTGCTTACATATTCAGGACACTCACCCAGCTTAATACTTTTACTACCTATAATAATTTTATACAAGGTTTTATTGAGTTGACTTATTCAACCCTTTACACTATCCTTTGTCCTCACAACTTGTGAAAATAATTCACACCCAATAACACGATCATCTTATGCTAATCTCAATAGAGGATTTTCTCAACAATGTTTAGATATAAAGATAAAAATAAACAAATGCACTTGAGATAAGAAAAATAACTTCCCTAATAATTCCAACTTCTTCAACGAAAGATCGGAAAATTGTTCACCAAGAAATATAAATGTTTCTTCACCGAAACGTTAGAAGCATTGGAGCTACAAAATTCCCAACGACTGCTAGAATTTTTCGCACACCACGACTACTATCGACAACAACTAAAACTACACCTGATTAACACCCAATCAGCTCGACAATAAACACATCGTTGACCATGAGTGATATTTGCAAAAATTACGAAAACTTGTAAATTTTCGCACCCAACAAATCACAACTAACAGTCACAAAATCAATACTCCATAAACAATCAGGAACCAACAAGAATCATGCAAAACACCAATAGAAACCAGCTGCTATTGGATATTGTACATGTGGAAGGTGTTGTAATTTATGTAGAATTTTATATATGGAAGGTGTTGTTACGTAGTTAAAGGCTATTCTTTAGGAGTCTTTTATTGTATATATACCAAATCTTTGTGAAATAAAGGAAGAGATCGATTCCTTTTCATGGTATCAGAGCCATGGCTAATGGAAAAGAGCAGAAAAGTGAAGAAGGGTCAAGAAAGGGGCAAATGAATACCTCATTGTATTATTTGCATTCCTTCAGATAATCCCATGACCATCATATCTCATGTTCAATTGAAAGGAGAAAACTATGAAGAATGGGCGAGATCCATGCGCAATGCACTTCGGGCAAAGAAAAAACTTGGATTTATTGATGGGAGTGTAGAGAAATCGAATAAAGACTCCTCTGAAATCGAAGACTATTGGATGGTGAATTCGATGCTGGTGGCTTGGATCTTTAATACAATTGAACCTGCTGTGCGTTTTACCATAACATATGTGGAGAATGTAAAGGATTTGTGGGAGGATCTTCAACAACGATTCTCCATTGGGAATGGGCTTCGTTTCCATCAATTGAAAACTGATATTGCTGCCTATAAATAACAAAGGTATGCGGTGATGACATATTATGGGCGCATGAAGGTGATGTGGGATGAGCTAGCGAATTATGAACCAATACCTGCCTGTCGATGTGGATGTTGCATCTGCAATATTTCTGCCAAAATTGAAAGAAAAAGGGAAGAAGAAAGGATACATCAGTTCTTAATGGGTCTTGATGATGTGATGTATGGAACTTTGTGTTCTAATATGTTGAGTTTGGAACCATTGCCTAGTTTGAATAAAGTTTACTCTATGGTGATTCGATAAGAGAGACATATAAATATAGCCCAAAGTAAGGAGGGACATGGAGAAGTTGTAGGATTTGCAACACAAGTAGTGTCAGGTGCTAAAGCAGCTGTTGTGCACGCAAAGGACAATGAGAATGGGATCTGTAGCCATTGTGAACATACTGGGCTTGAAGTTAAAGAATGTTTCTGATTATTGGGTACCTAAAATGGTGGGGAGATAGACCTCGAGGGTCTGGAAAAGGTGGTAATCGAGGTCGTAGAGGAGCTAGTTCGATCTCTACGGGTCGCGATCGAAGAGGTGCAATAGCAAATGCAACTCTAGCTACAGTAGAATAAACCAAGAATGCTGCAGATGTTGATCACAACGGAATCCCTGGACTGAGTGATGAGCAATGGGCAAAGTTGCTTGACATGTTGAGTGCGACCAAAACAAGCAGAGTGGAACAATTTTTTGGTAATACAAATTTATCATTAAATGATTGGATTGTGGATTCAGGAGCCTCACATTATATGACTGGTGATGTGAGCCTATTATCCGACGTTCGAGATCTTTCACCATGTCCTGTGGGACTGCCTAATGGAAAGCATACAGTGGATGTGAAAGAAGGAAAATTGTGCTTAGGAAACAATATATATGTGAATCATGTTTTGTTTGTTCCACAGATGAATTGTACTCTAATTTCTGTAGCTAAATTATTGCGAGAACTAAAAGGTATTGTCACATTTACTGATCAGTTGTGTGTAATACAGGACCGAGCTTCGAGGACTCTGATTGGAGCAGTTGAGCAGTGAGATCGGGTCGACCTTTTTCGATCAACAGCATTAGTACAAGCGAATAAAGTCAGTGGTAGAAATGAGAAGGAATTGTGGCATCAACAATTAGGACATCCATGTGAGAAAGCTTTGTCTAATGTTTTTGAAATTAGAAATGGAGTTGTTGTTAGAAGTAGTGATCATGAATTTTGTGACATTTGTTATCGAGCTAAACAAAGTTGTGGAGTTTTCCCTCAAAGCAATAATAAATCTGATGAATGTTTTGCTTTAAATCATTGTGATTTATGGGGTCCTTACAAAGAACCTGCAGGTGCAGTTTATTTTCTGACAATTGTGGATGATCATTCATGTGCTGTTTGGATTTATCTGTTGCTTGAAAAGAAACAAGTAGAACAAAAAATTAAGAATTTTTTTCACAATGATTGAACATCAATTTAAGAAACAAGTCAAAGCTGTTCGGAGTGATAATAGGATTGAATTTACTTGTTTGAGACCCTATTTTGAAACTCAAGGAATCTTGCATCAATCGCCTTGTGTTGAAATGCCACAACAGAATGGACCCGTAGAAAGGAAACATAGACATATACTAAACGTGGCAAGAGCATTAAGGTTTCAAGCTCGGTTGCCTATTTAGTTTTGGGGTGAGTGTGTGTTAACTGCAGGACACCTGATAAACCGAACCCCTTCATCTTTGCTTGATGGGAAGACTCCGTATGAGGTTTTGTTTGGAAAGATACCTCAATATGAGTGTCTCAAGGTATTTGGGTGTCTTTGTTATGCTAGACGGGTCACAAGGGAAAAAGATAAGTTTGGTGAGCGAAGTAGAAATTGTGTTTTTGTAGGGTATCCTTAGGGCAAGAAAGGATGTCGTTTGTATGACGTGAAAAATGGAGAATACTTTGTGTCGCGTGATGTGATATTCCATGAGCATGTATTTCCATATGCTGAGGGTAAAGAAAAAGTTATTGAAATTAATTCTGAACCAGCAACATACATGGTGATTAATGATGAGATGGATGTAAACACAACCACAAAAATTGTGTCAAGTAATCAAGATGCAAACTTGAGGGAGAGAGTTGACATTGAAGAAGCAAGGGGGAGTATTGACAGAATTGAGGATTTAAGACGGGATGATGACAGGGTAGATGGTATAGAGAGAAATGAAGAAGAGAATTTGGGAAGAGGACATCGACAACCTAAACCATCAGTTTTGTTAAAGGATTTTGTCACCTATAGTGCTCGGTGTTTGAAAGACCCCACTCTTGCTAAACCCAGCTCTAAGCAGTGTTCCTCAAGTATAGCTCCTTATCTTATATCCAATTATGTGACATGTTTCAATTTTTCGCAAAACCATCGATATTTTCTAGCTGCAGTTAATGTTGTTTTAGAGCCTAAGGGAGATGCAGAAGCAATAAAAGATGAGAAATGGAGGGGTGCCATGAGAAAAGAAATTCAAGCACTAGAAGACAATGAAACGTGGACTCTTGAGAAATTGCCTACAAACAAAAAGGACATAGGATGTAAATGGGTATACAAGATAAAGTACACGTCAGATGGCACAATTGAGAGATATAAGGCACGGTTAGTGATATTGGGGAATAAACAAATTGAAGGAATTGGACTACAATAAAACTTTTCCTCTAGTAGCGAAGATGGCCACAATAAGAACAGTATTGGCTGTGGCGACAGTGAAGAAATGGGAGCTCCATCAGATGGATGTGAACAATGCTTTCTTGCATGGGGATTTGAATAAAGAAGTGTATATGAAGTTGCCTCTAGGTTTCTCCTACTCTAATCAAACAAAGGTTTGCAAATTGAAGAAATCTTTATATGGATTAAGACAGGCTCCTAGGTGTTGGTTCTCCAAGTTAGTGATAACATTGAAAAGATGTGGATTTCTTCAATCTTATTCAAATTATTCTCTATTCAATTATTGCAAGAATTCTACTCGTCTAAATGTGTTGGTGTATGTAGATGATTTGATAATTGCTGGAAATGATATTGATGCTATAGATAAACTTAAACAATATCTTAGCTCATGCTTTCATATGAAAGATCTTGGATTGCTTAAATATTTTCTTGGCATTGAAGTGGCTCGTGGACCTGAAGGAAGTTTTTTTATGTCAGAGGAAGTATGTACTTGATATTTTTACAGAAACTGGACTACTAGGAGCCAAGCCAGCTTTAGTCCCCATCGAGCAGAATCATTGTTTGGTTCTTGCGAATGGGACATTTATGGCTGATCCAGAACGATACCGATGATTGGTGGGATGACTAATATACTTAACCATCACTAGACCTGAACTTTGTTATTCTGTTAATGTCTTAGGTTAGTTTATGCAGAATCAAAGAATGGATCATTGGGAAGTAGCATTACGTATTGTGAGGTACTTGAAGGGGAGTCCTGAACAAGGCATTTTTTTTATCATCGGATAGTGATTTGAGATTGCTGGCCTATTGTGATTCAGATTGGGTAAGCTGCCCTTTGACTCGCCGTTCTTTGACAGGTTGTGTAATGTTGCTGGGTAAATCTCCTATTTCTTGGAATACCAAAAAACAGCATACGGTATCTCGCTCCTCTACTGAAGCTAAGTATCGTTCCATGGCTACCACGACTTGTGAGTTGAAGTGGTTGCATGGACTTTTAAAATTCTTGGGAGTGTTTGATGAAAATTTCGCATGCTTATATTGTGACAGTCAAGCAGCGTTACATATTGCTGCCAATCCTGTGTACCATGAGAGAATCAAACATATTGAGATTGATTGTCACTTTGTTCAGGATGAAATACAACGAGGAAGTATTGTTACAAGCCATATGCGTACAAACGAACTATTGGCATATATATTGACAAAGGTACTTAGTCGTCATCAGTTCGAACACCTTCTTTGCAAGTTAGGCATTCGAAATCTTCATGCACCGACTTGAGGGGGAGTATTAGATATTGTATATATGGAAGGTGTTGTAATTTAGGTAGAATTGTATATATGGAAGGTGTTGTTACGTGGTTAAAAGTTATTCTTTAGGAGTCTTAGGAGTCTTTTATTATATATATACCAAATCTTTGTGAAATAAAGGAAGAGATCAATTCCTTTTTGAAATAACTAATTTGTCAATAAATTCGCAAACTATCTAAAATTAATTTTTCGCACAAGTAAATCAACAATCACAAAAGCTGAATATCAAAGACGCTAACATTTGGTAACACAGTTCGGCAAACTTGTCTACGTCTGCGGGGCCCTCACTCAGATTAATTTCTTCCACTGTAGTTCACAAAAATTAAAAAAGATTGATCTACCCCGTATGACTCAATCTATGTAACCAACCCACAACCTAACTACCCGAGAAAGATTTTCACTCCCAATAACACGACCGACTCGTGTTAACCTCGTCAGAGAATTTTTCAAACTATTTCTACTCAAAAGCAAAGACAAATAAAACAAGAACGCATCAATTTCAGATCTGAAATTCTTCACTAAAATAACCAAGCAACAGCACCAACTATATATGTACTCATCTGTGACAAAGCCTTCTTTGTGCTGCAATCATCAATCAACTTAGAGAACCCAGCAAAAACAGCAACTGCGCATAACCCTTGGACTGCTTGTTAGAGATAACACCAGTGAAACAATGCTGCTCTGAGAAGACCCATGAAACTAGCTCAAACAGAAGATCAAACCCAAAACAAAGTAGTAGCCAAATAACCCCTTCACAATATGTCGTTCACGCAAAGAGACCAGAGCATGTGCGCAGACCAATAACTCTACACATGCGATACCCACCAGCTCAAAAACAACAATTCACCTAGTTCACACAACCTTGCTAAATTTTCTTTTGAAGAATCCTTTTCAAATAGGGATAGTATTGGATAAGCAATCAACCACCGAAAGTTATGCTAATTAAGAATATATTGCCAATTCAAATCCCAAGCACCATCTACTTCCAAAAGAATGCAATCTTCAATATCCAATCACCAATTAAGGCACTTCTTCAAGTATTATGAAAATTCTCATGTCCAATTAAAATGCCAAAAATAAAGATAAGATATATGTAAAATAAATCCTAACAATCTCCCCCTTTTTTGACATTTTTGTCTCAACAGCTAAACCAGCACACAAGTAAGCAGTAATTGGACATTGAAAGAAGTATAACTGTTGAAACTCCCCCTCAGTTCAATAGTCAACTACATTTGCCACCATTAACTGATTCCAAACCAAAAACCAACCAAAACACAAATCCGAACAGCAACAAGCAAACCAAACAAAAGCATAAGTCCGAACAGTAATAAGAAATGAAAACAACAATTTCTCAACAGAAATTGTCTCCCCCTTTGAGACAAGATATGACAAAAAATTAAGGAGCACCCGGAGACTGAAATTGAAGGACTTGGTGCTTCAATTTACAAACAGCCTCGGTTGTAGCTTGTAAAACATTTTTGATGCGCTCCAGCTCAGAAAAGAAAGCAACATTTGGATTAATGGTGGAGGGACCCGAAGCATCCGAAGGACCCGAAGCAACATATGGCAAGTCCACTACCCGTGGTTGCCGAAAAATCCTCGGTGAGATATTCATCAAAGGTACAGTTTCCAAGATGCTCGATTCAAGCCTAGGAGCTCCATTGGCATACAAAAACTGTAAGATTAAACAAGGAAAATATAAAAGAGAGTGAGGCTTACTCTCAATAGCCAACATGGAGTCAACAATGTGGCTGCCAAGATTAAAACGAACTCTTGTTCTGATAGCATACAGAACCTTGGCTTGGGCCAGATATACGGTCACCACATGAGTACTAGGCATCCAGCTGGTGACTAGCAACTTGAATAGAACAAAATACTTCTGTGTGAGCATTGAAGATCGAAAAACAGAAGTCAACGGCCAAGCAGTGAGCTTCCCACCAGTTAAGATCATAGCAAGTTGATCAGATGTAATTTCCCAATCATCATCATAAGGAGAATCACCAACCACATTATCGAATCTCAAAAACATATTAAGCCGACGAGCATCAAAACCAATGACTCTCCCCCTCAAATACACAACACCAAAAGTAGCTGCATTAACATTCAGAATATCACTAGACAGATTAGCATAAAACTCCTTTACCAGGTCGGAGTCATGATATTAAGGAAGCAGGGAGGCATGAAGCAATTGCCGTTCACTAAGAAGTGTGTGTAGACCCTGATTGCGAAATTCATCCAAGTTAATGGGTCGATCCATGACAACCCCGGTATCTGACAACGTACGCCATTTTTCCTCAGCGGCTGAAGTGAAAAACTTGAAGGAAATGGCTCTATCCACTGGTAATCTAGCACCAGGATGACATCTCGATGGTCGTACCGATTTGGTACATTTCATCTTGAATTGCTTTCTTGGAGCTAGAGGAGGAACCGGTTGTGGCACCGACAGAGGTGAGGGAGGGGCATCAGAATCTGATGAAGACTCTTCAATCAAAGTTTCAATTACTCGATCAATATTAGAATCATGTTGATCAAGAACATCTGGTATATTAATAGGGACTGTTGAAGAAGATCCGGCTCCTGTAAAACTTCTACCAGAGCCGGGAAGAGACTACAAGCGACTGGAGCGTCGCATAGGAGCTGCTGCCTTTTTCTCCGAAGCTGAATAGAGCACCTGTTCTTTGTTTTTCCCCATACATACACGAATCACCACCAAGAGTGAAGGAGAATCAATGTCGACGGTAAAGAGACAACCCACCGAAATGTCTCAGCAAAAAGGAGCGTTACCTACACCTTGAAAACTTGACAAAAGAGACTTGCTGTGGAGAGAGATGCATGCGGTGAAGATGCGAAATAACACAGCACAAGGAGGACGATACACACAACTTGAAGACTTGATGAGTGAAGCTTACAGTCGAGAGACTAACCGAAGATGGAGTGATGAAGCAAAAGGACGTTGGATGTTTGAAGAGAAGACCCAAGATGCAGAAACGTGAGGGAGCAATGTCGATAGTGGTAATAGAGAAGTGAGACAAGTGACTAAAATTAGGGATTTTAAAATCCCAAACACAGACGCTGCGTTTTTCCCCCTTTTTCTATTTTTTTAATTTCTTTTCTTTTTCCTTAAAAAAAATAAAACAACAAATAAACAATAAAGAAAACAACAAGTAATGAGGGAAGACACATAGTCCCAAAGCTCCTCTAAGTTGCTCAAACCTTACGGCATCCAAAGGTTTTGTGAAAATGTCCGCCAATTGCTTCTCGGTAGACACATGACATAAAATCACCATCTTGCTCTCGACAAATTCTCGAATAAAGTGATGTCGAAGATCAATGTGCTTCATGCCCGAGTGCTGAACAGGATTCTTTGAAATATCGATCGCACTCTTATTATCACATAGAATTGTTAATTCTTTCTGATCAATCTCATAATCTTCTAACATTTGCCTCATCTAAAGCAACTGTGAACAACAACTGCCTGCAACTATGTATTCAGCCTCAGCAGTAGAAAGGGAAATGGAATTCTGCTTCTTACTGTACCATGAGATCAAATTGTTTCCCAAAAAGAAACAGTCTCCTGAAGTACTTTTGCGATCATCTAAGTTTCCAGCCCATTCTGCATCACTATATCCGGCTAGATAAGATGTAGAATCCGATGTATACCAAATCCCAAAATCTGACGTTCCACTCACATATCTGAAGATTCTTTTGATAGCTATCATATGTGTTTCTTTTGGATTTAATTGATATCGAGAACATACACCAATGCTGTAGCAAATATCTGGCCTATTTGCAGTTAGGTACAATAAGCTACCAATCATGCTTCGATATAGGCTTTCATCAACGCTTTTCCCATTCTCATCTTTATTTAAGTTCATTGAGCTACTCATGGGTGTTCGTGCATGTCTAGCTTTCTCAAGACCAAACTTTTTGATCATGTTATGAACATATTTTGTTTGCGATATGAAGATGCCATCCTTCATCTGTTTTACTTGCAAACCTAAAAAAAAGTTCAACTCACCAACCATGCTCATTTCAAATTTTGACGTCATCGGCCTAACAAATTCTTCAACCAGTTTTGAGCATGTAGCACCAAACACAATATCATCGACAAAAATCTGTGCTATCATAAGATATGATCTACATCTTTTAATGAACAAGGTTTTGTCAATGTTACCTCGTTTATACACCTGCTTGATAAGATACTGACTGAGTCTTTCATACCACGCCCTCGGTGCTTGTTTGAGACCATAGAGTGCTTTCTTCAGCTTATAAACAAAATCGGTATGGGCTGAATCAATAAAGCCTTTTGGTTGCTCCACAAAGACTTCTTCTTGTATGAATCCGTTCAAAAAGGAGCTTTTAACATCCATCTGGTAAATTTTAAAGCCTTTAACACAAGCTATGCCCAGTAATAATCTGATCGATTCAATTCGTGCCACAGGTGCAAATGTTTCATCAAAGTCTATTCCTTCCACCTGAGAATATCCTTGAGCTACTAGTCGTGCTTTGTTCCTGGTGACATTCCCTTTTTCGTCTATTTTATTTCGAAACACCCATTTTGTACCAATCACATTAGTAGCTGGTGGTCTTGGTACTAGTTCCCACACATCATTCCGTACAAATTGCATCAACTCTTCTTGCATAGCTGCTGTCCAATATTCATCTTGTAGTGCTTCTTTAACATTTCTTGGTTCAAGTGAAGAAGTATATCATAAGTATCCTGCAAGCACTCTATAGTTTACCCTTTTTCTCTCTCTTGTTCTTCTTCTTTCACTCATATCCCCGATAACATTTTCTTATGGTTGGTTTCTTCGGATTTGAGATGAAGATCTTCGGTTCAGATTATCATCCAGTGACTTGACTGCATCATCATATAAAGTAACTGAAAATTCTCCTAGTTCTGCAGTTACTTCCTTAACAGTAACTAACTGTGAGTCACTTTCTGCAGCTGTCTCATCTGCAGTAACTTGTTGTGATTCATTTTCTGCTGTCAATTTTTCTGCAGTAACCAACTTTAAATCTGGAGTTTTTCTATCATCAGCCACATGATCACTCATCAAAGATGCATCATCTATTACAACATTGATGGATTCTTGCACTTTTTTAATTCTTTGGTTATACACTCTAAAGGCTTTACTATGAGTTGAATATCTAATAAACACTCCTTCATCACTTTTGCTTTCAAATTTCTCAAGTTGCTCACGGTCTCGAAGAATATAGCACTTGCTTCCGAAGATATGAAAGTAGCTCACATCTGGTCTCTTTCCTCTCCAAAGTTCATATGATGTTTTGTTTAGAAATTTTCGAAGATGCACCCTATTGTATATGTAGCAAGTTGTATTCACCGCTTCAGCCCAAAATTTTATAGGCATTTTGCTCCCATTCAACATAGATCTTTTTCTCTCTGCAACTCCATTTTGCTGTGGCGTTTTGGGTGCTGAAAATTCTTGTGAGATCCCATATTCATTACAGAACTCATTGAAGCTTGCATTTTCAAATTCTCTTCCGTGATCCGATCGAATTCTCAATATGGTCAGATTTTTCAGATTCATTACCTGCACACATAAACTTTGAAAAGCCTTAAAAGCATCTGATTTCTCTTTCAAAAATGCCACCCATGTGTATCTTGAATAGTCATCAACACAAGTCAAGAATTATTTCATTCCACCAATGCTCTCATGTTGTGTTGGACCCACAAGATCTAAGTGAAGCAATTCAAGTAAACGAGATGAAGTAACATATCTAACCTTTTTATGTGATACTCGCTGCTGTTTTCCCATTTGACACGCGCTACACACTGCTGCCCCTTCTCTATTCATTTTGGCTAAACCTCTTACAGCCTCCATTTTTGTCTGTTTGCTTATGAGATCAAAGTTAGCGTGTCCAAGCCGTTGATGCCACAACTCAATATTATTTTCATGAGCAGCTGATTTACATGAACTTATGACTTGTAACATATAACAATTATCAGGTGATCGCTTGCCGTTCACAATACATTCACCTTGTTTGGTAAGTACCCTGCATTCATCACTTGTAAATTTAACTAACAATCCATCATCACATAGTTGGCTTATACTTTCCAGATTTGCTTTCAACCCATCAACATGAAGTACATTCTTGAGAGGAGGTAATCCATCCACACACAGAGTTCCTTTGCCAATTACGAACGCTCTCTTTCCATCTCCAAAAGTCACATGACCATCCATACATGGTTGATAATCAGTCAAATAATTCTTTTCCCCTGTCATATGACAGGAACATCCACTATTGAAATACCAGCCATGTTCTAATGATGCCTTCATAGATGTACAAGCTACTAAGGCCCGCAATTCACTTCTTTTTACCCATGAATATCTGGACGTTGAAGGTTGATGTTGAAATGACTGCGAGTTATGCATGCCTTTTCTTCCTTGCTTTCTTTCATACAACATTTGTAACAGCTGATAGCATCTCGGCCTTATGTGTCCAACCATCCCACAAAAATAACATGTGGGTATGAATCTTTTACCCTTTTTCGGTCCTTCCATCTCTTGGGTTGATCTGAATATAGCAACGTTTTCTTGATTAGCTGTCGAAGACTCTCCTTTGTATCCAATACCTTCGAGGTTTCCTTTAGCTTTACCTGTTTCAATCAGCTCATTTAGTTTCTTAGTGGCTCCATTCAACATCCTCAATCCCTTCTCTTAATACTAACTAATTTCATTCTTGCGTCTCCAAGCTCATCTGAGGTCACTTTTAGCTTCTTTTCCAATTCTCGTATAGTATTCTTCAAACTAAGATTCTCTTCTTTCAAAACCTCATTCTGTTTCTGTATTTTCAACCATTTCTCATACAAGGCCTTATAGTTCTCATAGGTATTCCCGACTTCATCATCACAGCTGCTCCTGTCACTGTCATAGTCTGAAATTGAATTCCGAGCTGAACTGATTCTGAAATTCTCAAGTTTTCTCCCTGTTCTGTTTTC
>JANKOD010039953.1:0-14123 GCA_026284645.1 Erythroxylum acuminatum | reverse complement strand
TAATAAACAAGAAGATAAAGAGCAAATCTTTAGATCTGAAAGCATACTGTGAACAAGTTTTTGGTGATATACGTATATGTTTAATCTTTACTGTGTATACATGAGAATTTTTGGGAGTTTTTAAAGATGTATTAAAATGAATTTGGAGTTAAAGAAAACATTTTGTAAGGTGATGTCATGGTTTAAAAAGGATTAAGGTGATAGAGAGTCGTGGAATGAAGGTGAAAATAACATGAAGAAATGTAGGGAAAAAAAGGAGGAAGTGCAGAAAACTTGAAAAACATGTGTGAATGTGTTCTGTTTTTTATGGTTCTCTTTAATCATGGATTTTGATTTCTTGTGAATGTGTTGAGCTGAAATGAGAGTCAAAATGTAGACAAAATAAGGGTAGATATAAGCTAGAAATGTTGTTTAAGTATAAGAAAGGAAGGAGAAAATAAAATTGCAGCTTCGGTTGTGGTTTGAAAACAAAGTTACAATAGTGAGAGAAAGTTGTAGATGGTGAAATACGGGTAAGAGAAGTTAGAATGGGAGTGGATATGTAGTGAAAATAAATTAGAAATGGTGAGAAAATCTGGAAAAAAAAAGAATGAAAGAAGGAAAGAAGAAGAGCTGCAACTCGGTGAAGAAGAGAGAAGAAGCTTGGGAGGGAGGCTTGAAGCGGAAGACGTCGAAAAGGGATAAAGAATTTTGGGAGGGTTAACGTAAAAGGCTAAAGTTGTCTTTAATTAGAATTCGTATTCTTAGAATAGATACAGATAGGCAGTAGAGAGTTTTATCTATTCAGCGAATTTAAAGAATACGTAATCTACGTATTATATATTCTGTGCTTAATTGCAAACCAAACATAGGTTTAATATTCTGTTAGGAATAGGAAGGGAATAGAATAGCTATGCCCTTAAACCAAACATCCCGTAAATGTTCATTATCAAAAAGAGGAAGATTGTTAAACCAAGAGAGGTTCTAATTACTTTTTTGATGATATCAAAACATAAATAATACTAATGAGTTTAATGTTGTTTATGAGAAAGAATATGAGAATAAGGTTTCACCATATCAAAGGATTATGAAAAACAAGATGAAGTTTGCAATCTTCAATATCAAGATCAAGTTAAGACGAAGATCAAGATACATTGAGTTTATTTTAGGTATTACTGATTGTAAGCTCATCTTGTTTGCCTTTTGATTGTTTAAAAGGATCAACATACATAAATTTTTTACTTTACTTTGTTATAAGATTCTTTCCATTCATTAAGAGGCATTGAATCTTTTATTTTTAATATAAAAGCCTCTCAATATTTGAAACAAAGTTTGGGAAATATTTTTTAGTTTAATTCATAATTGCATTGAGTTTGAGTATTTGAAGGTGTTAAAATCATATTTCTAGGATAATTAGTTGACCTATATGATTTAATGGTTGATTAATATAGGCTAAAGTTATTAAATTTGAGGTATCGAGAGTTTGTTATAACATTGGTATATGTATTGGTTTATCAATGTACTATACTTTGGTTGACTAGTATTCCAATGAGTAATGAATCAGGTGCTTTAAATGCATATTGGTCAACTAGTGCTCTACAACAACCGTTGTAACAGCTAGTTCTTGGCTCGAATGGTTAGTAGAGGCCCTAAAACACTATAAATTTGTATTTGCTCATTAATTCTAGTATCACGAAGCATTTTAGTATTTTTTACACACATTTATAAGTATTTTCAATCATTTAAGCATTCATTGTTTCATTTTGAGTGTGTGCGTCTTTTTTACGATTATCAAAATAATCAAGTAAGCAAGTTTAAGTTGTAAGCTATTCTTTGGATTTGTGATCATTGTATTGGGAGTACATAAAGTGATTTGAGGTTCCTCTTTACTTTGAAGAAAAATTGAAAAGGAGGTTCCTCTTTTCTAAAATAAAAGATTGTAGAAAGGTTATTTTTGCCTTGAAAGACAAATTATAGTCAAAATTCAACAAAAGTCTTAGGAGTACACATAGACAATAATTGTTTATTGAACCACTATAAATCAATTTGCATTTCTCTTTCCTTTCTCTTAACATTATTGTTTACAAACATCGTTAAATTTCTTTGTAATAATTTGTAGACATTGTTTTAATAAATTAAAATCTTGAATTCACCCAATTCACCTCTTTCTTCTTGGTATAAATATAATAACTTATCACAAGATTTTAAAAATATATAGAGTTTTGATGAAATTAATGAAACCATAGAAATAGTTGAAGTATTTTACTAATATAAGAAAATATATGTTACTTTATCCTAGGAATTTTGGGCATAGTCAACTTTATATGTGTTGTATTTCACATGATTTTTTAAAAACAAATTCAATGATTCTTAAAAAAAAGGAGAAACATATGAAAAAAAACTCAACATAACAAACTTGAATTTAATATGATTTTAAATTTGTAGTTATTCTAAAATTTAATGGAATGGTAGGGTGATGACCATTTGGGATTCACATAATATAAATAATGCCACAAAATATTTTCTAAATAAATATATTTAGAAAAGAAATAGCATAACACTATAGATAAAGTGATAAACACATTAAAGAAGGTGGTCACTATAGTTTCAAATTATTCAAATAGGATTATAGAACCATCAAAAAAGAGGTAAAAGAAAATTTATGGAAAAAAAACATAAATACACACACATATATATACACGCACAAGAGATACAAGTCAGAAGTGTTATTGAAAAAGAAAAAGGGGAATTCAAATATTTGAATAAAGGCGGCAGTTTGAAGTTGAACCGCGAAGAAGAAAATGGAGAAGTTTCCATCAGCTAATGAACTCACCGTCGCTTCTGCTCTTCTCCTCCTCTCCACCTCATCCTCTTCATCTTCCTCTTCCTCTTCCTCTTTTGCTTCTTCTCCTCTTAAGTAAATTCAATTATTATTTACGTCCAGTACTACTTGTTCTTTTATGTTTTAAAAACTTATTTCACGGATTTCCACTGTGTACGTGTGCTCAGGCTTGGTTTTGATCACGAGCTAAGTAAGAGCAATTTTAGCAAGAACAGTTCGATGAGCTCCACCTCTTCCTCTCTCATCACCAACAATCAAGCTTCTTCCAATCCCATACCCCACAGCAAGATCAGGATCGTTACCGTCATGTCTCGCCGCCGCGAAATGAAGTTCCAGGTAATTTACAATCTCTTATATCTTTTGATTCTACTTTGTTTTTAGAAAATGCTACATCGAGGCAACAATCCTATGTTTAGATTATGCTTTTAGATACCTCTTCTTACTCAATTCTCGTGCCTTGATTAACATAATGAATCCAATTCTGAACTCTCTTTCCCTTGCAAAATGACTAAAACAGTTACAGTTCTTGTTCATATTCACATATTAGTCTGGATCTCCTAAACATCTACAAATATTGTTATTAAGAAAAAAATTCTCTAGTTTCTTGATTTGATGAAACCAAACAGAAACAAACTGTTTCTGTCTGCTGTTCTGATTAGTTTAACATAGAGCAACGAGTTCTTTTAGGTAGCACGGAGAAGACGCACGGAGGTGTGCTGGAGCTATGATCACCGGAAAGTCGTCGATGCTTTGCCGACTGCGGAGTCCTCGGCGTCCACGTCTACGGAAGTTTCTTGCTTGTCAAGCAGTTCGAGCGCGCGAAGGGAGTGTATGAGCCGATCAGGCTTTGGAAGAAGACAAGTTGGGTCGGGTTGTGGCTCAGGCTCGGTTCACATAAGGCGCCGAGCCGAAGGCATAATGAAGTTGCTTTCTCGTGGTTGTTTCTCTGAAGTTGAGATACGGCAAGTGCTGGGCGACAGTCCTGACACCAGCAAGGCTCTCAGGATGTGAGTTCCTTTTATCTTGACACGTGGCACACGCCATGCAGAATCAAATATAACCAAATAAAAATGTTTGGGAGTGACCTCAGGTTATTAAAGCGAGAAGAGATCAAAAGAACAGGCACGGGAGGGCGTCAGGACCCCTATATTTACTCGGTATTTTTTAATTGCTTGTATATATATATTATATTATATTAGAAATCCTTTTCCTAATTTTATTTCTGACAGATAGCTCAAAAAGATTTGGGAAATTTGACGACCAGCAGTTAAATAGGCTGACAGGTAAATCTTGGTTGGGGATATTATGTAATTCCATGTTAAGAATTTGACCATTGTTAAATGACTGCCAATATCCTGCTTTTCTCAGTTCTCTGTCTAGTATTGTGTAAAAGATACATCACTAAGAAAGACACTTGAACATGAGTAGAAGCAACTGAAATGCCAGCGGCCCATGTCACGTAATTGCATTGTCTTTCTGTCCACTAAAACTTGAAAAAACAATATAATAATTTTATGGACAAATTGATTATAACTAACAATGTATACATTAATTATTTTTAAATTTTAGTTCAGCCTTACTCGTAATTGAAATAATTAGCAAATATGTCTTTCAATACATTAGAAAACATAAACATATAGGATTTCCTACTTTTGTGCATTTATTAAAATTTGAATTCTAATACTTATGTATTTGTTACTAAATGGTTATGCTAGCTGATTAAACCTTATTGATTAGTAAGGGTTAATTTGGTTATTTTGAGTTGATAATTGTCGAACCAGTAGCCCGACTTTAGCCTGGTCAAAGCAAAGTCATCTGTGGTCCACCAGTCATTTTGTTGACCAATTACCAGTTAGCCCAAATAGCAACTCTACAGGTTTTCCAAGTGCCTGACGGATTAGGTTTAAGTTCTTGTACTTCTACGTTGTCTTCCGTCTCGTTTTGACTCGGTCGGGCCTCAACCTGACCGTTGTCCCTTTTTAATTTATTTATTTCTCCAAAAATAAAAATTCTTTGTTCTTGGTGAACTGTATCTATCCTGTATTTTACACTATCCTAATAATAAGCTCAAGATAAGGTCATTGGTACAGAAAATGCTTCGGCTCAATAAAAAATTCTAGAACATGCACTTATTCTGTTTTTGTTTTTGGTACAATTCAACGTATTACCTGTCTTACAAGGCAGACTGATTTAATAAAGAAAAACTAAACCATATTAGTTTAATGCAGTCGATCAGTATATATAGTTAGGGTTTTCTTTCTTTAGAAAATCTTGGGTTACAATCAATGTTCGAAAGGATGAGGAAATCCTCCAAATATCATAGCTGAAGTTCCAATGTTTTCTATGACACCATGAAATTAGCTCCTTTTTATACGCATTTTTATTGAGAAATAGTTATTTCCATATATAAAAGTAATTTAAAAAAAGAAACAATAAATGCATGGGTATTATTCTTTTCTTACAACCCTTTCTCTCAAATATTAACGAAAACAAAAATAAAGAATAAATTCCCTAAAAAAAATAAAGAATAAATAAAAAGAAATATGGATAGTTCTAAGACTGTTATAGGTTTTTATTTAAGGAAATTATATCAGAAGCAATGGTGTTTATTGGGCATACTAATGAGAAATCGTGTTTTTCATAATTATATTTTCACAAAATTGGAATATAAATATTTCAAAGGTGAATTGCCATATAGCGGAAGCATGCATTCTTTATAAAGTAAGATTTTATAAGTCAAAATAACACATAAAAATACATTTAAAAAACACGTAATGCGAAACGTCTAAAAAAATATACATTTCTCTTTACGAGTTGCTCATCAAAATTGAAAATAGAAAATAATTTTGTGACTGGATGATTTTTTTAATTAAAAATATTTTATATAATGATACCGTTATTATGTATTACTTTGAAGGTGGATCCTCGGAAGAAGCATCCTAGTACAAATTTTTCTTTGGCACATGGTCAAACTTAATCCTACTTCAAACGAAATAAATAAATTAAATAGACTTTGTCTTAAAAGTAAAAGTCCGGAAAGGGCGGCGGGTACTCGACGCGTAAATTGTAACGCCAAAAGTGGACCAGATCTAGTCTTAGGCAACACTTGAAGAAAGAGGCCGAAACTTGAGCGTTTTCCTTATACGATACAAATACAATACAGCCCCTCACAAATTTCTTAATTCTCTATTTCAGTCTTTCGTTTTATAATTTATCTAAATCAACCCCCCTATATCTTAAAATTGAAAACTAACGCCAACATTTTCTCTACAGGCTAGCAAACAATATCTCTAATAAATATTGAATATTTTTACATGAAATTGAGTAAACTTCTTTGAATTTTTTTTATTAAATAACAATACCTTAAAGTTTTCTAAATTTTGAAGGCAACCCAAAACTCCCTCGGAAAATTGTTAAAATACTGGTGGGGGCAGGGGCAGGGCAGAGGCCGGAGTCAGGACTTTCTGTTCAATATTATTCTGTCCATTAAATCTCAGTCATCAATTTATGCGAACTTTGTGTTTATTTATATAGATCCTGTATAAATAAATAATTAAGATTTAAATAGATAAAATAAGAAAAAATAATACTAAATAAAAGATCTGAATTCTAGAGGCAGGGGCATAACAGTGGATACAACTAATGACAGGGTGGCAAAAGAAATAGCTAAAAGAGCAAGGATAGGAAAGACATACGAAGCTCAAAAAGTCAAAAGCAAAAGAAATGGGAATTGGGTAATGAGAAAAAGACAAAGATTCCTATAAAAGCGTGCTATTTCATCTCCTGGAGTCTCCCACAAACTCGCTGTCTCTCTCTCTCTCTCTCTCTCTCTGTTTCTTTTCTGTTGAAGAGAATGGGAAAATACGTGGAGTTGTTGGACGCACTGAGAATCGCTGGAAGATTTTACTCTCACTGCCCACAAACAGCTCGCATGTATTACCATCCTCCCTCTAACTCCGACGACAGCGTAGGAATCGGGTCTCTCGTGCATCTTAAAGACTCCACCACCACCACCACTATACATGGCTGCAATTCCAAGCTTACTGCAGAGCTGATTTTGTATTCGGCTTTATGAAGGAGTTACTATTAGCCCAGCATACACGTTTTCTTCCTCTTTTTCCGCCCCTTTTTGGACGGATGGATTCAATTGATTGATTGTTTATTGAGGCATATTGAAATTAATTCCTATTTGATGTTTATTTCCAATTAAATTACTGTGTTGTCACTCTTCTCCCCTGTTTTATCTTTTGATTAAACAAATTTTCTTTTTTCAATTAGGGCGAACGATATAAAAAACAATTCCAATGTTCCTTGACAAAACAAAAACAAAAAGGAAATATAGAAAAATGGCGTGCTTGCAAAAGAAAACAAAAAGGGCTGTCCGTCGGAAAATTGGCGATAACAATCTCTCATGTTACCTAAAATATACGTTTGGGTATGATGTTGGCTAATTCTACAAGAAAACGAAATTCTCCTATTCATTATTGTCTTTGTGATGAAGAGTTGTGTTTTGAAATTCTTCTAAGCTTTTAATTCTCATTTTGATAGTGTATGTCTAAAAGATAAAAGAAACTCAGGGACTCCAAATTCTGTAAACAAAAGCCTATATGAATGTGCTCCCATCAAGCACAATATTAGTTACTATAAAATTAAGATATCTATACTTATTAACTATATAATATTAGACCATTACTACCAAAAATATGAAAAGTTCTCACATTCTCCCATGATTCGTATCCCATGATTCAAGCACACTATACGAATCATGACGATAAATCCTCTAGTGGTTGAGTATTATCTTGCATGTATTACAGTATACTATAATTGTATCCACCTAAATGTGGTAGCATTACTTAATGAATAAACCTTATGTTTATTCCAGGTTCAAAATAATCAATTTTTTGAAAATTCAATAATGTGCACCATAATATGAGAAAATATGATAAGAGTTTCACGAAAACAACATTGTCTATACAATGAAAACTATATAATAAAACTCAATTCCATTATAACGACATGATCCTTGAATTTTATTGATGACATTCTTTTTGTTAAAGAATCAACTATCACCAATTTAGTACTAACATATTCAATGACCACTTTTTTATCCTAAACATGTTCCCTTATAGATAAAAATTTAATGTTGATGTGTGTACTCCAACTACCCCTCTTATTATTTTTATCTAGAAAAACAACAACTAAATTGTCACAATATATTCTCAATGGCATAGAAATGAAATTCACAAGTCTAAGCCCATGTATGAAACTCTTTAGCCATATACCATGTAATGTAGACTCAAAACAAGAAACAAACTCAACCTCCATGTTGGAAGAAGTCAAAGACATATCTTGGTTCTCCTCCAATAAATGACTGTATAGGTAAACATAAAGATACAGTCTGATATCGATTTCAGTGAATCAACACGCCCAACAAAATCTAATCTGAGTACCTTATTACCTCCAGATTGTCGGTTCGTCTGTATATAAGAATATAATCTTTGGTCCTTTGAAGATACCTCAATACTTTCTTTGCAGCTCTCCACTGATCTAATCCTAGTTTACTATGATATCTGCCTACCATTCTAACAACAAATGCAATGCTAGGTCTTGTACTAACCTGAGCATACATTAGGCTTCCAATTGCAAAAGCATATGGAATGTGTTTCATTTGTTCCCTTTCAAAATTATTTTTAGGGCAATGGTCCAAATTGAATTGATCCCCTTTCAAAATGGGAGCTACACTAAGTGAACAATCTTTTATTTGAAATCTCTCTTATTAATATAAGTTTCTTAAGGCAAACCCAAAATACCACGAAATCTGTCTCGATGAATCTTAAAATCAATGACATAAGATGCATCACTCATATCTTTTATTTCAAAATTCTTAGAGAGAAATTGTTTCACATCATGTGACAAACCCTATAATTGGTTGTAAGTAATATGTTATCCATATATAATTCAAGGAAACAAATTTTACTCTCACTAATCTTCTGGTATATACACTAATCCATGATATTTTCTACAAAACCAAATGATGAGATAATATTATGAAATTTCAAAAACCATTGGTGGGACACTTGTTTTAATCCATATATGGATCTTTTAATTGCAAACCAAATGCTCATCATTATTAGAGGAGAATCCTTTTGGTTGTTTCATGTAAACCTCTTCTTCTAGGTAACCATTTAAGAAAGTCGTTTTCACATCCATTTGATGCAATTCCATGTCAAAATGAGCAACCAATGCCAAAATTATACAAAGTGAATCCTTTATAGACACATGGGAAAATATATTTGTGTAATTGATTCCTTATTTTTGAGTAAATCCTTTAGCAACGAGTCTTGTCTTGTGTATCTCAGTGTTGCTTAATGAGTCTTTTTTTTGTCTTAAATACCCATTTGCAACCTATTGGTGCTCTTTTAGGCAAATCAACAAGGTCCCAAACATCGTTATTCTTTATAGAATTCATTTCTTCCTTCATGACATTAAACCATAAATTGATTCATTGCAAGTAAAGGCTTGTGAAAAGGTTTCAGGATCATTCTTAGCTTCTATATTGTTGTTAGATTCTTGTAAATATATAACAAAATCACTAGTAATAGCTGATTTCCTTGTTCTAGCATATCTCCTTAATGTTGCACCAACATCCTCCTGTAAAATCTGTTGTTCAACTGGTTGCTGAATGCTTTAAGGTAATTCCTGAATAACTGGATCTACTAGATTATCAGCAATTTGTGGAATTTCTTAATTGTCATTTATGTTTATAGTAGGCTGTTGAATTTTAACAGTTGGTTGTACAACATCTATTTGAATTTGAGGATCGTTGTGAATAACAATCATCTTACTGTTTGAGGGGGAAGGTTGAGTATCCAGATGATCAAAATTAGAAACTATATCTTAAAATTGATCCCTCGCACTAATCAAGTCATTCTCAAGAAATTTTACACTTCGTGATTCCACTAGTGTGATGTGATAGACAATAGAACATATATCCTTTACACCTTTTGACATATCCAATGAAATACCCACTTATGGTCTTCAGGTCCAATTTCTTCTCTTATAGATTATAAATTCTTATTTCAAACGAACATCTCCAAATGCACATATGTCGCAAACTCGGTTTCTAACCTTTAAATAACTCAACTGACATCTTTGAAATAGCCCCTTGGTTGATACTCAATTTAATATATACACAACTGTCTTAAAAGCTTCAATCCACAAGGAATTAGGAATTTTGGAGCTACTCAATGTGCTCCATATCATGTCCAATAATGTTTGGTTTCTTCTTTCTACTATACCATTCTTGTTTAGAGATCCAGGCATAGTGTATTGGGCTACTATCCTATGTTCTTGAAGATACCTTGCAAATAGATCAGGTGCTTGTCCACCTTCAGCATATCTACTATAATATTTCCCACCTTTATCATATCTCACAATCTTAATTTGCTTATCACATTGGTTCTTTAATTTAGCTTCGAATATTTTGAAAGCATCCAGTGCTTCATTCTTGTTATGAAGCAAGTAGAGATATATATATATATATATATATTATGAACAATCATCTATAAATGAGATGAAGAATTTCTAACCATACGAGTCCATATCTGTACTATAAATATCTGTATGTATGATTTCTAATATGTCTGAACTTCTCTTGGCACTTTTCTTTGATTTTTTGGTCTGCTTTCCGTTTATGTAGTCTACACAAGGTTCAAAATCAGCAAAATCCAAAGTACTAAGTATTCTGTCAGTCACCAACCACTTAATCCTTTCTATAGAGATATGTCCTAATCTCTGATGTCATAACATAGAGGAATTTTCATTTACAACACAACATTTTGTTCTAGCATAAACATGTGTTACATTGTAATCATAATTATCTTGTAAATTAAAATGGAAAAGACCATCAGATAATGTACCATTCCCAACAAATTTATATTTATAATTTAACTTTTTTTTAAAAAAAATGAAAGGAATATCCAAATGGTACAAGTTTTGAATTTGAAATCGATTTCCCAAAAAAAAATTGGGATATAAAATGTCTTTTCCAACTTTAAAATAAAACCAGTACATAAAATTAAATTGCAATTCCCAACAATCTCCACACATGATCGTATCTTGTTTCTGGATAAGATACACTGCTCTCTTTCCACTGGCTTCCTTGGGTTTGCAAATCCTGCAACACATTTATAATATGGATTGTATAACTAGAATCAATCCACCATGTGTCATGACAAACTTCAACCATATTAGATTCAAAACAAACTAGTGAGATTAGAATACCTTTCTTTTTATTTCATTCCTTATGTTTGACAAAATCCTTCTTCATGTATCCTTTTTTTTTTTTGCAAAAGAAGCACCTGGATTCCTTCTTAATGACAGCCTGGGTTGGTATTTGGCCTTTTCCCTTTGAGTTGGCTTTGTTTTTCTTCTTTCCTTGAACAATCAGATGTGCACTCTGCAAATGCTATACCTGTTTCATTGACAATCTCCCTTCCTCTTGAACACACATTGTCATTAATTCATTTATTAACCACTTATCTTTTTGTCTATTATAAGAGATTTTAAAGGGTCCATATGGCAATGGAAGGGTGTTCAAAATGTAATGCATAAGGAAAGAATCAAACATCTCAACCTCGAGTTTCTTTAACTGAGCTGCAATGTCCCTCACCTTCATAATGTGCTTACGCACACCTTGGACATCGGTAAGCCTTACAGATGAAAACTTTACAATTAGACTGCTTGCAAGTGCTTTGCCTGAAGTTTCGAATTACTCATTAACAGCCTTCAGTAGAGCATGGATATTGTTATGTTATTCCATGGAACCACGAATACCAGTAGAAATTTTGGTTTTAATGAACATCACACTTAGGCAATTAGATTGCTCCAATGTTTATAAAGAGTAATTTCAGCTGTAGTGCTGGCCTTGTTACCTTTGGTGGTTCATCCTTTTGGATAACATAATCAATGTCCATCCATCTAAGATGAAGAAGAATTTTCTCCTTCTAAATCTTATAGTTTTCACCCCTCAACTAGAGGATTTCACAACTTGTATAAGAGAAACTAACAGTTTAAATAGCTGTTAGCGATCTAGAAGGGGGGTTGAATAGATCTTTAAAGCTTTTCGTAGAGTTCTACAATAAAATCATGGAATTAATACACACAAAACAATTTAATCAAATTAAATAAAGAGTATAGGGAAGAAAGGCAAACGCTGTTTTTATAGAGGTTCGGTGCTAAGACCTACGTCCTCTACCTAAGCTCCCACTTAGGATTTGGCAAACCACTTTACTGCACACTTTTTAGTTCAGTGTGAACTCTTCAATACACCACTTGATTTCCGGCTCAAGCTAACCTCACAACCACTTGATTTCTGGCTCAAGCTAACCTCACAACCACTTGATTTTCGGCTCAAGCTAACCTCAATCCACTTGATTTTCGGCTCAAGCTAACCTCACAACCTGATTTGATTTTCGGTACAAATCCTACCTCACTAGTGATTCTCCTCTAATCACTAAGCTTACAGTAAAGATGAGATAAAGATGAAAGAACAATGCTCAATACATATTTGAAATAAGCTAAGAGCAATGTAGAGCAAGTTTGGAGTTCGTTGAGTTCTTTGGCTATCTGGACGTCTGTCTCTTGATCCCTTGATCTTCGTTAATTTATTTGCAGCCTTTTAGAGGATTATAGTCGTTGGAGAGCCTCATAACCGTTGCTAATTTTCTTATAGCCGTTGCAAGATTATCTCCTTTCCATTTGTGACTAATTGACTTTGTCAGAATCAGTTTCTGAACTTGTAAGTCGACTTGTCGTGATGTATAAGTCGACTTGTCAGTCTCCATAAGTCGACTTGTGCAGTATAAGTCGACTTGTAGCAACGTTTTTCTTAAAAACTTCAGCTCCGCTCTTTGATAAGTCGACTTGTGGCAAAGTTTTTCATAGTCTTCATCTCCGCTCTTTGATAACTCGACTTATGGCAGTGTAAGTCGACTTGTGTCAACATTTTTCATAAAACTTTATCTCTGCTCATAGATAACTCGACTTATGGCATTGTAAGTCAACTTGTTGGTCTCCAACGGATACATGTCATCAAATCTCACATAATCTTCACTTTTAATGTCTCAATCCTGTTGAAGATTGTTTCCTTCTTGATTCCTCAATGATTTATAATGTCTCCTAGATTTCTTTCAATCCAAAACACCTGCAATGAATTTCTTAACTAATTCTATACATTTTATTATTATCAAAACATAAGTAGGATTAAATTTGTCAACCACCATTGGTCCAACATTATATGCACGTTACTTTTCACCGGTTCTTAGTTTCGGTGAAACCCATTTCACAAAACAACCGAGAATTGCTCATGCATATTAAACGAAAATACAATAAAAATACGCAAATCAGTGGTCATTTGTCAAGTATGATATAAACTCAAAAGTTGGCTTTGATACCAATTGAAGGATCGCAATATGCAGTGGAAAATGAACTTCGAAATTACGAAGTCTCTATGTGCTCCACACCGAGCAATATATATCCCGTTTTCAACACTTGATATGGCTATAAATATATCTAAAGAACCCTTTCTTCAAGAATAGAGGAAACAATTTTCTCTTGATTCTCTTTTTTTTTTTTTACACTAAATCAAAGACTTATCTTTGATTCTTTTCATGTACCAAAAACACACGAACAACAAAACAAGCACTAAGCATTGCTGGAATATAAGAGGGTTCCTTCTTACTGTTCTTTCACAGAAAATCAAAGACTTATCTTTGATAAAAATCTATTCTCCCATGCGCATTATCTGTTTACTGTTTCTCAAACATACGCTTGTTGTTTGTTTGCAGTAACGTCAACCAAAATGAAAATCAGTCTTTATCATATATACTAACTCTTTTGCACGTCTTTGTATGCACATTCATAAAAGACAAAACCCAGTGAATGAGTATATAAGAGAACTTATCTTCTCTTCGTAAGTGTTGCCATATTGTCACTTCACTGCACTTTTCACATATATGGAAAAACAATAGTATATTAAAACTGTCTCTTATCTTTTAAAGTCATATAACGTTTCGTTGTTTAATCAATACAACCAACGTAAACAACGTTTACATACAACGTTATTTCATTTTTAAATAAAATAAAATAAAACTATTTTATTTTATTATTATTTCTAAATGAAATAAAATAAAACTATTTTATTTTATTCATTTATTTTGTACAAGAGAATTTTCAATATTAATTATATTTTCTGTGCTAGCAAAAAATATAATAATATGCCATATAGATTATTTAATAAATT
>JANKOD010039821.1:0-14150 GCA_026284645.1 Erythroxylum acuminatum | reverse complement strand
TGACTAATTTACCACAAATTCTTATTTAATTGTCATTTAATAAATCAGACCTCCAAGAAAATGTTCGGGGTCCAACAGATTTTACATGGAAAACTCCTAAATTAGGTAAAAACCACAAGCAAGAAAAAGAAATTTCACTATGAAATTTAAGAGTACAACCTCTCTTTATTTTACAAAGAGAAACACTAAGTCTCTCACTAAATAGGAAAAACACTCTTTAAACTTTTGTAAGGATTTAATAGAAGAAGAGATTTTCTGAGATATTAGAAAACTGATATAGGAAGACCTATTTATAGGCCTCCCATATATGTACACCCAGTTGTGGACAGACTGTCCACAGCTGGCCTCCTTTTTTTTCTTCCTACTATTCCTGGCTTTATACAATAGGCTGCCTTCTTTCTTGACTTTGGTGTAGTCGGCAACAACAATCTCCCACTTGAAGATTTGATTAAGAGTAAATCAAATATGCACACTATTCTTTTTACCTTGCCGCTACATGTTACTTACGGCTCTATCAAGCCACATGAGGGTCGACACCATATAAACTTGTCACCATTGATTGCTTTTGTTATAAAATCTACTAGGTTATCCATTGTATGAATTTTCTGTATGTACATCATTCCTTCTTCTACTTTCTCATGAACGAAGTGATATTGAACTCGAATGTGTTTTGTCTTTGAATGAAATGCTGGATTTCTTGTAAGATGCAAAGCATTTTGGTTTTCACAAAACAAAAAAAGTTCTCTTATTTGCATTCGAGTTCTTCCAACATTAACTTCAACCACACTGCTTCTTTACTAGCTTGTGTAGCTGCTACATATTCTGTTTCTATTGTTGAAGTAACCACAACTGACTGCAGTTTTGAAACCCAGTTCTCAACTCCTTTAGCTAGTGTAAACACCTATCCTGTAGTGAATTTACTTGTATCAAGATCACCTGTATAATCAGCATCAACATATCCTTTGAAAGTAAAATCTAATCCTCCATAACATAATGCAACATCTGAGGATCCTTTGATATATCTAAGGATCCTCTTCATAGTATTCCAATGCCCCCGACCAGGATTCTCCATATATCGACTAACTACTCTCACTGTATATGCAATTCTGGTCTTGTACAAATCATAACGAACATTAAGCTTCCCACTACTGATGCATACGGTACTCAAGACATCTCCATCGTCTCTTCTTCATTACTAGGACTCATATTTGAGGATAACATGAAATTAACAGGAAGAAATGTATAAATTGACTTACAATCTTGCATGTTGAATCGCTGCAAGATCTTCTTCAAATAATTCTTCTTCGAAAGCCAAATCTTCCTATTATTTCTGTCACAGTTAATTTGCATCCCTAGAATCTTATTTGCTAGTCCCAAGTCCTTCATTTCAAATTCCCTAGCCAACTGTGCCTTCAATTTTGGGGCCTGCTACCAACATGTCGTCTACATACAACAGCAAGACTATAAAATCATTTTCTCAAACCTCTTGAAACATGCACAAAGGTTTGCATTCAGTATGCTGTATCCAAGGCTCATGATAAAGGAATCAAATCTTTTGTACCAACACTTCGGCGCCTACTTTAAACCATACAGAGATTTGTTCAACTTGCAAACCAAGTTCTCTTTCCCTCATTCTTCAAAAGCTTCTGACTGGAGCATATAAATTTTTTCTTCAAGATCTCCATAAAGAAATGCAATTTTCACATCTAACTGCTCAAGATGCAAGTCAAATGTAGCACACATCGCCAGGACTACTTGAACTGTAGTGAGTCGAACCACAAAAGAAAATATTTCAATGAAGTCAATTCCTTCCTTCTGAGCATATCCTTTTACCAACAATCTAGCACGATATTGCTATACTTGATCATCACGACTCCGCTTGATCTTGTAAACCCAGTTATTGCCAATAGGATTTCTTCCTTGTGGTAGTGATACCAGCTCCCATGTCTTAGTCTTATGCAAAGCTTCAATTTCTTCCTGTATTGCTGCCATCCACTAAGATGCATATGAATTATTCATTGCTTCTTGAAGAGTTGATGGCTTTCCATCCTCAGTTAAAAGATAGTATGCAATATTGCTCTCTATAATATAATCTGAGTGTCAACTCGGTGCTCTTCTTATGTGAGTTGATCTCCAAGTATCTGAAACATAATATTCGACTGGTTCTTGCTCCTCATGCTCTGGTGCAACTTCAAAATAATCATTTTGATCAAATTTCCTTTCCGCCTATACTATTGTAGTCTTTAAATTCTCCTTTAAAGTGCTAACATCCTCTGTTTTCTCTTGATCATTATCTTATAAGAAAATAACATCTCTGCTGATAACAATCTTCTGGGCAGTGGGATCCCATAGATGATACCCCTTTACTCCTTCAGCATATCCCAAGAAAATACATCTTCTGGATTTTGGACCTAACTTCGTAGTTTCTTGGGCATTGAATATCACATACGCAGGACTTCCAAATATAAGGAGGTTGGAATAATCCACTGGTTTACCAGTCCACATCTCCATCAATGTCTTCAACTCTATTGTAGTTGATGGAGCTCGATTCACCACATATCAGCCGGTATTGACTGCTTCTGCTTAGAATTTCTTATCTAAGCTTGCAGTTCTCAACATCACTCTTATTCTTTCCAACAGAGTTCTATTCATCCACTCTGTTACTCCATTTTGTTGAGGAGTGTATGCCGTCATGAACTGCCTTTTGATGTCTTCTTGCTTACAGAATTCATCAAATTCTTTACCAGTATATTTGCCTCCATTATTTGAGCGTAAACACTTAATCTTCTTACCAGATTCGAGTTTCACCTGCGCTTTGTACAATTTGAAAGTTAGAAACACATCTGCCTTCCTCTTGATAGGAAACATCCAACATCTCCTTGAATAATCATTAATAAATGATACAAAGAAATTTGCTTCTCCTAGGGACGCAACTGGTGCATGTCATACATCATAATGAATCAATTCTAGAATTTCTTTGCTTATGAACTTTGATGTGTTGAATTTCAACAGATGCTGCTTACTCATAACAATGCCCACAGAAGGGTAGTGATACCTTTGTGAGATGTGGAAGTAGATTATTCTCTGCAAGTATCTTCATTCCTTGTTCTAACATATGTCTAAGCTTTTTATGCTACGTCATTGCAAATTTGTCATCTGGACTAGTCACCACAACAAATGTCTCTCCTTCTTACAAAGTTAACCCCTTCAGCATGTACAGATTTGTAACAATCTTCTCTGTTTTCATAAATACCAGTGCTCCACATATCGCACTTTTTCAATAGTCTGAGTTGTCTCATCATACATCTTTAACTTGATGGTGCCGATACCAACGATCTTCAGAGCTTGATCATTATAGTTATACATAGATCCCCCAAAGACGAATTCATACTGATGGAACCATTCTCTTCGAGAGGCCATATGAAAAGTAGTTGTTGAATCGAGAAGCCATACATCATCAAATCTTCTCTTACCTCCAATAATTGTTAACGCTTCACAGACCATTGCACCTCTATCATCTGAAGTATTTGTTGAATTTCCTTGAGGAATATAATCTTTCTTATTTAGATTCCAACAATTCTTCTTCAAGTGTCCTTTCTTGCCACAATTATAGCACTTGAAATTCTTTTTACTATTACATTTTGATATACCATGGCTATGACTCCCATTTAGGCCACGTTCCATTGATCTTCCTCTTGTCACCGCCAAGGCCTTCGCTTGTTATGAATTTGCTAGCCTGTCTTCCTTACTTTTATGCCGACTCTCTTCTTCCATAATAGCAGCTGCAATATTGTCGAAGACTATAGTGTCTATGTTGTTTGTTAAATTGATGACGAGTTGATCATACGAATCTGGTAGACTTTAGAGTAGAAGTTCTGCATATTGACTTATCTTTATTGTGTGCCCTAATGATGTGAGTTGGGAAAATATAGTATTTAAAGTATTTAAGTGCTCCGTCACGGAAGTGGATTCCACTATGCGTAAAGCATATAGTTTCCTCTTCAGAAAAATTTTGTTATGGAGTGATTTAGCCTCGTATAATTTGTAAGATGATCTTAAATCTCTTTTGTCGTCTTCTTCTCCTCTATGCTTAACAACACCCCATCTGCGAGTGCCAGATAAAGATTTGCAATAACATTCTCGTCCATCTTATTTCACTTATTATCATATGTGAATGTTGTTGGCCTTTCGCTAATGGCTGCTAAATAGTTATCTTTTCTCAATATAGCCTTCATCTTCAACTTCCACAATGAGAAATTACTCTCATTGAACTTTTTCAATCTCAAATTTTGCTACCATTGCTTCTATCACGAACTACTAATCGTATGTATGAATAGTATTGGTACGTATGAATAGTTCCATATATGTGAAAAGTATCGTATGCGTATGTATGAATAGCACCATATATGTGAATAGTACTGTATACTTGAATTACAGTAACTACACAATTTAATGAAAAAATAAATACATGAACATTTGTCACCTTTTATGGTTACTGTTCGCCAACTTTCATTGTACTCACCCGAACTCTGAACGGATTATGCAAAAAAATTCGTCGTAATTTTCTTACCTTGCTATTGTAAAAGCCAACCAAATTAGAGCAAGTTCACAGCTAAATAGAACTGAAGATATAGTAATGAACAAACTGATTTTACAGAGTAAACTCCTAAGTTAGGGTAAAAACCACGAGCAAGAAAAAGAAATTTCACTATTACTGAAGATATAGTAATGAACAGACATATTTTACATGGAAAACCTCTAAATTAGGGTAAAAATCACGGGCAAAAAAAAGAAATTTCACTATGAAATTTAGGAGTACAACCTCTCTCTATTTTACAAAGAGAAACACGAACTCTCTCACTAAATAGGAAAAATACTCTCTAAAATTTTGTGAGGATTTAATAGAAGAAGAGATTTTTTGGGATATTAGAAAACTGATATGGGAAGGCCTATTTATAGGCCTCCCATACACGTACACCTAGCTGTGGGCAGCCTCTTTTTTTCTTCCTACTATTCTTAACTTTATGCAGTCGACTACCTTCTTTCTTGACTTTGGTGCAGTCAACAGCAACAATGATAATAATCATATATTACAGTATTAACTGTAACTAATTTGAAACATATGTCATTTATAAATATAGTATCATATAAATGTTGGTTCATACATATTTAATGTATAACTTGAGTTCACTTGTCTACTTTTAATTTTATTTTTTCAAACTCTCATTTGGAAACTTAAAAAAATTACAGTGATCATATGATCGCTTCAAACTAATTTCCTTTTGACTTGTCATCTAAGTCGACATTCACAGTTCAAGTTTCTTACTTTAGTTCTCAATTAGCACTTGATAATAAACTTAAAACTTATCTCTTCTCCAGTCATCATAATTACTATAGTTGATTTCCCATGTGAGAAGGCCAATATTTTATCTATTTGAATCACTTTTTTATTCATACAAAAAATATGTTATCCAAAGTAAACATATTTTACAATCAAGTATTAAGTAATTCTTATTACTTAATAAACAATTTCAACTTATATATTTGTTTATACATGACAATACATTAAATGAACATATATGGAGAAACGTTAATCAATTACATTTATATATATATTGGGCATATAAAGTCATATATATATATATATATCAATTACTTTTATATATATATTGGGCATATAGAGTCACTAGGATTATGTTAGATATCGAAATGTAATTGATATATATATATATATATAATTGTTTTTTTTCATTGGGTTTACCATTATATCTTGTGTAGATATATATTTTATGCTCACGTCTCCTCGTGCAATTATATCTTTCACATAATTTTTACAAACAAATTTAAGGTCTTTTGTATAAGCAATGGCTACTTGATTGTCACAATTGATTGCTACTCGATTAGTCTTGCTTTGAGTGACCCCTACACTAACCAAGAATTGTATAATTCATACAACCTCTTATATTGTTATTGGAAATACTATAAATTTAGCTTCCATTGTGGATAAAGCAATATTGTTTCTTATTTTTCTATGATATAACATCATTATTAGGTAAGAAAACAAATATAAAGGTATATTTTCTCTCATGTAAATCTCCTCCCCAATCTACTTCTGTATACCTTTGTATACGTAGGTTTTTGCTTTAATTGCACAATGCATAATCAACAGTACCTTTAAGATACCTTAATATTTTCTTTACTGCTTTCCAATGTGCTTGTCCTAGATTTTACTGATATTTGCTTCCAACAGCATAACAAATTTCTAGTTATGTACATATCATGACATATATGGGACTTACAACTACACTAGAATAGGAAATTTTCTTCATTTTTCCCTTTCTTGTGGCGTAGTTAGGCAAAACTTCTTGCTGAGACTTTCACCTTTAGCAATAGGATTATCTTTTAGTTTGTAATATTTAATTCTAAAATCATTTGAATATAAATCATATGAGAAAGCGATTAATCTTTTTGAACGATCATTTGAAATCTTAACTCCAAGAATGTATGCAACTTCACCCATGTCTTTCTTCTTAAATTCAATGACAGCCAAATTTTGATTTGTTTGACAAACTCACATTTATTACAAGTAATCAAACTGTAATCTATACATAAAGATAAAATCACAAATTTGTTTTTTATATCTCTTAATATATACACAATGGTCTTCATCAACATATAAAAATCACATGAAACAATCACATTATAAAAATAAATATAGCACTGTTTAAAAGACTACTTCTTATTATAAATCGATTTCAATTACTGACACACTTTATATTTTTTTTCTTGACAAACCTACTAGTTGTTCCATATAGATTTCTTCTTCTAATTCTCCACTTAAAAAAATAGTCTTTACATTCATTTAATGTAATTCAAAATCTAAGCTGGCTATTATATCTAATATTAGATGAATTAAAGCAAACCTAACAATAGGTGAAAATGTTTTGTTATAATTGATCCCTCTTATTGTATATATCCTTTTACCACAAGGTGGGTTTTGTATCTTTCGATACTACAATCATCATTTTTTTTTATTTTAAGAACCAATTTGTCCCTAATAGCTTTACACTTATTAAGGTGACCAACTAAGTCCTATACTTGATTTAATCTTAAAGAAGTCATTTATTTTCTTTCATTGATTTCATCCATTCTTATTTAGAATGACCATTAAGAGCCTTATATACATTCCTTCGCTCATCATCTTTTTGTGGGATAATCATGTGAATTTTTCCTTCTATTTCAAAACGAAATCATGGAATCATACCATGATAATTTTGGCATAAACATGGTTAATGAGAAGCAAATTCATCAACATCTTGGTTACTTACACTTGAGTCAAATACAAGTAAACTTTTAGTGGATTGTAATCTTAACTATCTTTGAATTAATTCTTCAAGTTTTAGACTACTCCTACTTGGGTAGTCCCTCTTTACAATTTTGAGTAATGGAATCATTATGATCAAGAGTTTAATATAGAAATAGGCTTTTCCATATTTTACCCAACTTTGGAAAGTTATTTTTTAAGAATGTGACATTTTGTGATTCAAATTCAGTTACTCCTTCATCACCTTGTTCATCTATGAACTAATATCCTTTCAAGTGTTTGGAGTATCTAATAATTTCTTTCCTCTTAGGCCTAGTTTCCCATATTCATGAAAGAGGTCATAGACGTAGGTAACATATCCCCATAGTCTTAGATGTTCCATATTGGGTTTTCTTCTTGTCCATAACTCATATGGAGTGTTCATAACTCATTTTGTTGGCACTTGATGAAGTACATAAGTGGCTATAAGTAATGAATTACCTAATAGTTTACGGGTAGATTTGTTTGTGTCATCATGGACCTTACCATTTCCGGTAGCGTTGTATTACATCTTTTTGTAATGCCATTTTGTTTTAATGTTTAAGGAATGGTTAATTGTATTTTTATTCCTTTTTCATCACACAACATCTTAAACTTATTAGACAATTATCGTTATCCTTGATTAATTCTTAATGCTTTTATTTTCTCACTTAATTGATTCTCTACCAAATTCATATATTTTATGAAATAATTTAATATTTCTGATTTGTAAGAAATCAAATAGACATGACCACACAAATTATAGCCATCTATAAAGGTGATGAAGTATATAGCCCTATGTTGTGCCCTTGCATTCATTAGATGGCAAATTTCTGAATAAATCAATTGTAATGAATCCAAATGACTTTTTTTCCAATTTACTAGCTAGCCAATGTTCATAATTTGGTAAATCTACTTGACGTAAATCACCTAAAAGACTTTCTTTATCTAGTCAACTTATTCGATTTTGACTAATATGACATAATCTAGGGTGTTAAAATTTTGCCTTAATATTGGAATTACCAGATGACATAAATAAAGAATAACTTATATTACTATTTGAACAAACAATTTCTAAAACAATAGAACATCTAACATAAAACTATGACCATAGTAAATATGTCCAAGATATAAATCCATACCACCATTGTAGAAATTTAAAAACTGAGACTAATCAAAACTAACGCAGAGATAAGATTCCCTCAAATATTTGTAAAATATTACACTTTATGTAGGATTAGGGATCAACAACCACACATGTTTAATTTGTAGGTTTCAATTCCTTGTAGCAACCCTTGAGTTGTTCCCTATATAAATACATCATGTTTCATACAGGATTTTCTCAAATTCTATGAAGGAATCTTTATCCTTCACTACATGATTGGTTGCTTCCGAATTTGCAATCCTTAAAGGATCTGATTTAGTTAGAAAGATAGAACAAAAGATATTCATAAAACAAATGTCTATACAATAAGATTGTACCTTTTTAGGCTCAATATAATCATAAGCAAAGTGATCCTTATTGCCTCAATTAAAGCACTTGTCTCTTTTCATGTTCTGCTTGTTAAAATGACATTTTCCTTTTCCATGATAATTCCATTTTTCCTTTTTATGAGTTCTAAGTATAACATATATGTTTTTTTTGTACCCTTTTTCTTTTTGGATCCACTATAATGCTTATGCTTCCAATTCACAACTCTGTGTGAGCTAGAACCAACTACATATACCTCGGAGGACATCCTAAAGACTTTAAGATGTTTTTATTCTAATATGAGATGTCTCAGAGCATCTCTCATCATTTTGATTCTTTCATTACAAGTTATATAAGTCTTTATATGCTCCTAATTCTAGGGTAAAGAACATATCACAACTTGTACTTTTTGCTCATATGATAACTGATGACGAACATTACACAACTCACTTATGATGTTTGACATATACCTTAAATATTTTTTCATTGTGTTATCCAACTGTTTATTATATGTGTCAAACGTGATAGTGATTGACCTCACTTTGGTCACTGAGATACATCCAAAACATGCAGTTAAAGCAGACAATATGTCCTTAGCAGTTTTACATATATGAAACTCACGCATAATATTATTATCTATATTGTTTAGTAATATAATACAAGCTAGGCCTCTTGCTCTTCTAGTACATAATGAATTTTCATGTTCTAAATCTCATAATTGTTGCCAATTAATTTCTTAACCTTGTTTAGTTCAAGAATATGATTCTTTGACGCAGTAGCTATAATGGAAACACAAAGTTTTTACAGAAAGAAATGGTGTTGATGCACGATATTATCATATTATATATACACATATTGAATATTCAGATTTCAATTGTCTATGAAATCGAAAGGGTATATATGTTCTCAATCATCATTCATATAACAATTAAATATCAATTATCATACTCAATAAGATTTTTCAAACATAAACATTCATGTCACATATATTTTGATAAAAACGAATAATATCAAACTTGACATACATAATGAACATAATTTATCTGGTTCATTAAAATTTAGTTCAATACATAATAGCAAACCCTATATGGAATAGAGTTAATGAATTCATACGACAAAGTCCTAGATGCTTGACTTGCTATTGTTCCAATAATTTCGATTGAAAGGCTGTCAAATATAAAGTCCAAATCAATTCATTTATCTGAACTTCTCTTATAAAGTTTATCACCAATTGTTTATATGATTTTAGAGTATGTTATTCTAAGTTCCTGAGCATGTTTAATAGTTCACTTTCTAATTTGAGTTAAAGTTAAAAGTAAAGTTGTGTACTTCACTTCAGCTTATACGAAAGCTAAACAACTTCCAAAATATAACAATTGCATTAAATTATTAACAATAACAATAACAATAATAATATACAATATTATATCTTCTTTAGGAAAATATCACATCTGGAGTGACTACACTAACATGATGATGACTCGTCTCCTCTGTGCCACAGCTCATATAAATCTACGTGACCTTTTCATAATTAGCATTTTCCTTAAAACACATATTTAGGAATTAAAAGTCATTTACAAAACCCAGAAATCATGAAATGAATAAATAAACTCATGCTCGTAATAAAACCATGATTTTTATAATTTACACAAAATCACAATTTTAATGTTATATGAATAAATCATATTTAAATCATAATTATTTCATTTTAATTAGAAACACGTTTCAAATTATTATGGTACCAATTAAATTAAAATTTAAATAGAAACTTTATTTTTTATTCTCGTTACACTAATAATGTCAATTCAATTCCAAACTTGTTTCTTATTTTTATTTAACGTATCGACTTAATAATTTAAATTTAATTTGAAACTTATTTCTAAGTGTCATTAAATTCATAGTGATTACTTGTTTCTAAAGTCAATTAAACATATATAATATCTAATATGTAATATATATAGGGGGGGGGGGGGGGGGGGGGGGAGAGAGAGCGGTGAATTCCTACAAGTCTAAACTTGTAGCCCAAATTTTAAAAAATAAGTGGCCTATATATAGGAGAGAGCAATGAATTCTTACAAGTCTAAACTTATAGCCCAAATTTAAAAAAAATAAGTGGCCTATATATATATATATATGCATGCTTGTATGTATGCATGTATATTCCTTTAGCTTAGACAGCCCAAAATAACAGAAGCTTTGCCCATATTTTATCCTGATTGGCCCATTCAAATGTTTTATTTCTGGACCATCATATATAAGTCTAAGTGACCCGACACACTTCTTCACAATTTCAACCATTTTCTTCAACCTTCAACCCATCAGGAGAAGCTACAATGGTGGCGGTGTCAGCAGAAGCAAAGGCGGAGAATGAGGGTGATAAAAGCAGAAGCAACAACAATTGACGAAGGTAACCACATGCGACAGTGAACTTAATGGATTTAGGAAGCTTTCAAGTGCCACTAGAGGAAGCGACGACGGCAGGGAACCTATGATGCCACTCACTGGTGGAACCAGTGATGACATAAATGCTCAACCTTCTCATCACTCACTGGTGTAATCAGTGACGACATAAATATTCAACCACCCAAGATGCCACGCTCACTGGTGGAACCGGTGATGACATAAATGCTCAACTTTCACATCACTCACCGATGGAACCAGTGAGGACTTAAACATTCAACCTTCACACCATTCATTGCTGCTCACTGCTGCTAACCACCACTTAAACATAATGTCGCTTATCCTCTTCGTCGTCAGTCATTGGTGCTTGGCCACCATTGGTGACTACTTCCAACCTGGTGTCATCTCTCTAATGATAGTTTATAGTATTATTATATTGTTTGTGTAATTGTATTCATTTGATCTTTTACAAAAAAAGATAATAACTGGAAACATAATGTTCATCTGTAATTTGAATGTTCCTGTTTTCCAGATTTTGTGGTTTCCTTCTTGTCTTTAGATAATCATTTTTTTGTTGTTTATGTAATACGTAACATGAGCCTTAGTTAGGTGTCCAAAATCAAATGTTAAAGTGAATAAACGGAGAAAACAAGGAAAATATTTGATTTGCTTTCTATATCTTCGAATGAGCTTTTCTATGCCAAAACCTTCTAACTTTCTCAAGGACCTTTACGAAAGCCGATCACCTAAACGTCACTAGCGTCTTTTTGTGTCTCTCTTAACGCATAAATCTCTTAATAGGTCAAAGGATTTGAACGTTTAAGACTCACTTAAACAAACCACAGGTGATCTTAATAACTATATATGGTAACTGCATTGAGCCTCCCCATCACAAGTCCAATGCATATCTGACCCATAATGATTAGAGTTCATTTTCTTCGTTGGACTTTAGCCCATTGAACCATATCCTTTATTGAACTACTTTGTTATCTTTAACTTAATCAAATTTGATTTGCTTAACCTTAAGATCGTTAAAGTTGAAAAATCGTAATTAATTATTGTCCAACTTAAGAAAATCACTAACAATCTCCCCCTTCGATAAAAATTAACAATAGTAGTTGCAACAAAAATAAAACTAGTAAAAATGGTTAAGCAAAATCAATGTATAGTAGTCCAAGTTTAAAAAACCATTTGATCCAAAGATAATTAAAGTCCATCATTCTATCCCGTAAAGCTTTCAATACTGGAAAATATCAAATGAGTGTGTCATATGCAACACAGATCCAATACAATCACACATATCTAATACCTCACTAACATGAATGAGAAAATAGAGTGTGACAAACTAGGATGATATCTGTATGATCTGAAATGTATCATCTTTTCGTTTGTAGGTCTCAATTTCTCTAAACTTTATACTAAACTACACCAGAGAAATTCGTTTTCTCTTACTGAATGCTAAGTTGCATTTAAAAAAACCTAAATGGGATTAAATGCTTGTATCCCCTCATGTTATATCAAAACCATGGATTTACATGTATATTTGTATGTGTCCTATTGACATAAGCTTGAGGTATATCTCTATATACATGCCCAATGACCTTTTCCAATGCTTAAGATCGACACAGATCTTAATACTTTCACCTATAGCATGACAATGTATAACAACATGTATGATTGAGAGCAAAACGATGATCATCTGTATTGATTAAACATATTGTTATAATACATGCAACATATAAATGCATCAAGAACAGACACAGTAATCTCTAACTAACAATGTTTAAGGATTTAAGTACACCCAAACTATACATATATCTCTCAAAAGCAAGTGGGCGAAGTCCTTTAGTCAAAGGATTAGCAAGCATATCCTCATATGCTTTACCTCAATGTCACCTTTTCTATATTAATTCCTTTATAGTCAAATATTTGACCTCCAAATGCTTAGATCCTGTGATGTTCTTATTGTTGTTATTGAACAAGACAGTAAACAGATTATCACTGTTGGACCCCAAATCTTTTTGTAAGCTAAGGCTATTAAATGAGGATTTTTGATGATTATTCATGTGTAAAGAAAGTACAATTGATAAATTTGGAATGAAATGGAACATATGGTTTAGATACAAGATGGATTAAATGTGGAATATTAGAAGTTAAATTGAATTATGATTTGAAGGTTGGAGACACGGAAGAAGGCTTGGGACACTTTGCCCAGCCCATGTCCGTTAAACGGACAGGGAAGTCCGTTAAACGGACTGTCTCGGATGAAAATAGGCAGTTTGGCCAGTTCATGTCCGTTAAGCGGACACACATGTCCGTTTAACGGACACTCTCGGGTGAATTTGGCACCCTAAGCTCGATGCATGTCCGTTAAACGGACACACATGTCCGTTTAACGGACATTCACGGGAAAGAATTATACAAGAGTTTAAATGAATTTTGAAGCCCAATGAGAGTATTTTGTGGAATTAATTAGCATGTTGAGGTGGTCAATTAACATATTAATGTGACTAAGATCTTATGACATGAGATAAATTGAATTAAAGTGGTAAAATGACATGAGGGGCAAAATTGGAAGATAACTTAAGATTTTGAGTTACAAGGCCATTCATTAAGGGCATTATGGGTAAAAGACATGTGGGCTGGTATATAAGGAATGAGGGGCACGAAAATAGAAGAAAAAAACAAGGAAAAGAGAGAGGAGAGGGAGAGTTGTCGTAGAGAAGAAAAGAAAGAAGAAGAAGATGATGCTAGGGCTCGGTTTTTGGAGGTCTTCAAGGATGATTTTGGTGTTTCTCCATGAAGGAAAAACGTGGAGGAGCATGAGATCTTCAAGATGAGCCAAGGAATCCTCATTTTAGTGAAAGATCAAGGTAAGGGCTTTTGAGTTTTGTTGAGTTTTTGATAGGGTTATGGTTTAGATAGCCTAAGAATGGT
>JANKOD010039804.1:0-14153 GCA_026284645.1 Erythroxylum acuminatum | reverse complement strand
GACTCAGCCACTCCTAGACTGAACTTTGGCTTCTTACCTTCCTTGACTTTTGGAAGATTAAGCTCCAAAAAGTTTCTTAGAATTTCTGGAATCAAAAGAAGAAGACGAGGAACTCACGGTAATACCACAGATGCCCATGAAAAATCTTCCTGATTTTTCACATCACTTACAAGCGATTCTGCTTCCTCTCCAGCGGAATACTCAACCTACGGGAAAACAAAAACCCTAAAAGAACTTTTTAAAAAAATAACTAAAAGTTGACAATTCATGAAAACCTCGATAACATCTGTAAAAAGTTCACTTGTTTTCTGTGACGAGGGAGCAATGGTTGATTAGAGAAAATGGGTATCTTGGTATTGAGACGAGAAGAAATTTTGAATGAGGGGTTTTGAGCTTGGGCGGGCGCGGTACGTTTTAAGAAAACCGAAAACTAGAACATTTTAAGTAACCCTTACGTGACGTTTTCTTCGAAACGTCGCTTTTTTTATTTTGCTACGATTTATCAATAAAACGCTGCAAAAGGCATTATAAATTTACGACGTTATTGCAAAACGTTGCAAAAGATTAGAACTTTTTGTGATATTTCTTAAACGTTACAAAAAGTTTAAACAATTCTTTGTAGTGCCCTTTCGGATAAAAAACACATTGTCATATACAGTCTCATGCATGTATGTACTTAAGTTGGTAATGTTATTTTAAAAGAAATTTATAGAGTACACAGCTAGCAACATTGACTTGTGTTTAGGGCCATGTAGCTTATCAAAATATAGGGTTTGTGTTTTTTACAAAGAAGATACGAAGGAAAGAAAAGATATGGCCTAGGAAATAATTCAAAAGTCACTTTGAAACTATTTTACATCGTTCTTAATCAAGAGTTTACCATTCTTTGGAGATAAAGGATGACTTCAATAATTCTTTAGAGATTTTAAGATTCAAGGTCAAGATGTCTTTATAATGATTACTTTGTTATTTTTATATTGATGTTCTTTATGAGATTATGAACTAATTAGCATATAGATTTAGGCATGAAAAACTTATCATTCGTATAATCTAATTCCTTCTTTGATTAATGAAATTCTATTTTTCTTGTAATTTATTCATGCATGCTTTCATATTGATTGAATCAAAGGATCGAAAGGAGAAGATTTAATATACGATTCATGTATCAAGACTTCATAGATGAGATATATGTTTAGGTCACATTATGAAAAAGGAGGTTAAGCATGTGCTATTTCATAAAAGGTCATAAGATCTGCCAAGTCATTGTAAAACTTATGAAGAACATTCATAGAAAGAATTATAATATTCTTAGGTTATTGGCTAAACCTTGAACAAGGATCATATGTCTCAAGAGAGACTATAGTCTAAGTTGGGAACTATTACTAGTCTAAAAAGTTAGAATAATTTATTAATCAAAGGTAAAGTGAATATAGCAAAGTCCTAGGCCAATCTAACCCAAATATAATTAATTTATAGTTTGGTATATTCTTTATCATTGCATTTCATTGGGATTTAGATTTGTTATTTACTTTATTTTCTTTATTCATCTATATATAATGGTGGATCTAGCTTATTAACTATGCGGGAAATGGTTATTTAACGAACAATGCTACCTATAGCTACAGATTCATTTATAGTAAATATAATAAGAGCAAGTAGTCGATCAATGCATAATAACTTATTGTTGACAACAATTTTATATTTCTAAGGACTAACTTGAAACCTAAACCTAATAAATACATTATTTTTCATTGCTTTAGAAATGGGAAAATATTTCAGTGTTGTATAAATGAATTTTAAAAAGTTTTGCAAAGGCTTTTTGTGCAATCATTATTGTATTTTGAAGTGAGTAAGCCTAAGGTTATCAAAGTTATCAAACAAGGTTTTTCTGAGTTATGAATTCTTTTATGAGTGGGGATACTATTTACCTTAGAGAAATATTGAAAGAAAATTGTCTTTAAATATGAAAAAGCTTATTATATAAAAGTTCCTTTTTGCTTAGTTAAAAGAAGAGACTTATTGAAAACTCCAAGAAGTGTCATTTAGAGTGCATGTAAGCAAAATTTATTTGCTTAAACACTATTAATTAGTTTTCTTTCTTCTTCCCTTATACTCTTTAAATTATTATTTGATCATGTTATAGATTTAAATTAAGCTATTTTCATCATATAATTATTCTTATTCAATTTCATTGACTAAACAAGAAATAGTTGTTTAAATTTATTGGCAGCCAATTCACCTCCATTTTGGTTGCTACAAATAGTATTAGAACGAGTTTCTCAAGTTAGTATTTCAAACAAAATTCTAGATTAATGATCATAATGGCATACTTAGTTGCATCATCATATAACCAAAAGGGACAAAAAATTATTAAAATCCTTTTCTTTCATGGTAATGACTACCTCTATTGGAAAACTTTAATTAAGTTTTTCTTAATGGTTGAGAGTGATGATTTATGGAAAATAATTTAAAATGACCCTTTCTATCCTATAAAAGTCATAGATTATAAAAATTTTCCTGTACTTAAGGAAGATCGAGATCCATAAGACAACAAACTTATTTCTTCAAATTGCAAATCCATCCATATATTAATATGTCTACTAGGTAGAGATAAATAAAATAGGATATTTATGTGTGAAACTACTCACAAAATTTTACACACGCTTTAAGTTACATATGAAGGTACTAACTAAGTTAAAGAAAGTAAGATAAGCATACTAAGTCATTAATATGAACTTTTCTAAATGAAACATTGTGAAGGAAAATTAATATAAATACAAGATTCATTAATAGTATTGATGCTCTCAAAGGGCCTGGATGGACCTATACTAATGTTCAAAAGATAAGGGAAGTGCCTAGGTCACTTTGAAAGACTTGGAAAGCTAAAGTGATGGTTATATAAGAAGCCCTAGCTCTAATAACACTCCCATTAGAGGAAATAACTGGATCTCTCCTCGCATACAAGATAAGGATTAAAGAGAAACAAGATGAAATGCTTCAAAAGAGAAAGAACATATGATTAAAAACCTTAAAGGAAGAATTGAGTGAAGAAAAGGAGTACTAATTCTATATTATACATATTATTAGGGGTTAGGTTAGCTTTAAATTATCATCTTTATAGCATGTTTTATAAGAATTATGTGATGTTCTTTTAATGTTTATTTTAATTTCTTATAGGTGATGATTTGAAGGAGCATTATGTATTTAAGATCATTATTCTCTATAGTTGTTCAATTGAGAAGATGATGAAGTCATTTGGATGTAATCAAGATGGACAACTTTTTAATAAAGCATTAGAGATCAATTCAAGCTTGAAGATGTAAATTAGAAAACTTAGTGGAAAAGGAAAAATAAGGGCCAAAAATATCTTGGAGATAGGCAATGATAAGTGCTTAATTGACTATATATTTACTTCATAATGCTTAATAATTGATGTTATGATGTGCTTAAGATACTTAGTTTGGTTAATATTTTGTTTTAGTACAAGTTAGAGGAACAAGAACCAAATTGAGCTAAAAACACATCGTTGGAGCCATCCTATTGATATTCCAACTTATTTGACTTTTTGGAATAAGAAGGTAATGAAATAGGGTGAAGATGAGACAAAGAATAAAAGAAATAAAGTTATTGCAACTTTTATGGTCGTGTATGGGACTGTGCAACTCACTAAAAGAGTGTATGAGCTCGAAGACAACATTTCAGAGACCTTTGTAACCTATATAGTTGTGCGTGAACTTATGCAGCAGTGTAAGTAAGCTACAAAGTTGTGTAGCTCACCATACATGTGTAAGTTCACGATTCTTATAATTTTCATACACATAGTAACCTATAGCCTATGTAGTTGACCATGTATTATGACAGATGACCCTAATTTTTACTAGAGAAAGGCATTTAAGAGGCAAAATGAGGTATGAAAACTTTAAAGACACAAAAGGGGGCATTTTTTTGGAGAGTTATGAGGAGCTAAACTTATCCTTTCAGTTCAAAGTGGGTATCAAGGTAAATGAACATGTTTGGGCATTTATTAATTTAGTAGTGTTGTTCCCACTCTCTTTGGAATTGATTATGTTATTATATGATGATTAATGTTTTGGGATTTATACATGAATGATTTAAATATCTCAAATAAATTATTAATTTATGACCCCATTTCCAGAATCTAGATTGCAATATGTAATCATTGTAACTCTGATTCACTTATGGTAAACTAATTATCGTGCATTATTAGGGATAACATAAAGTAGTTTAACTGACTTGAGCTTATATGTTTTTTTAACCTAAATTAATCTATTTATCTATTTTATAATGTCATTGTCACACTAACTTTAGAGATCTTATTCTAGGTTTTTTGACAGTCAGACTAAATTAAAGAGCTTATTCTGATTATATATAATATGAGGGAAAACTGGGATTAACATAGCTTGTTGTTAATCTATGGTTGATAGTTTCAAGGAGAGGTCTAAAAATAACATAACCATTGATTGTGCACTTTCGTGTGAATCTTTAAATTGAAGCATAAGTTGGATTTGAAACCTATTGGTTAATTTTATCGATTTTGTATTGTTTGATTTGATTTACCTTCAATAGTTTAGTTTTAGATTATTTTATTAATCATATTTAACCAAAACACCCTCAATCCTAAACACTAGTTTATTCATTACAAAAGCTAAACACACCCCCTCAGTGGATATGATCTATGCTCACCCCAACTATAAATTTAGTTGTGCAGAGTTAGATTTTACTTTTTAGTATGTTTGACAAATATTAAAACTTTTGAACTTGTTGATGGAGAGTGAAGTGATTTAGCTTTTTTTTTATATTGATTGGTGTTTTGCTTATATAATTTATTTATAATTTGTTTTTATAGTTATTTCTTGATCTTTGTATGTTTATTAGTGTAGATGTAAGGTAGTGATGAGATCTCCTCATTAAAATCTGCATAATTTGACCCTAAAATCGAAAGGACATTGTAAAGGTTTCAAAGGTAAACCAAAAAAATTATATGAATATAGAAAGGAATTGAATTTAAAGAATCTATGGCCAATCCAAACACTCTAAGAGAGTTTACTACACTAAACTTGACTCAAAGACCATTATGCATCACCTTTCCAAATTTGGCTGAACATATTACTTTTAAGCTTAAGTATAAGTTAATCTACCTTTTACCTAACTTTCATGGTCTTGAAAATGAGGAACTTTTAAGCATCTTAAGGAGCACAATGTGGTCTATCTTAGTATGAAACCTTAAAGGGTGATGAGGGAGCAGATTATGCTGATTTTCACTAAGAGATGCAGCAAAAGATCAGCTTTTTAATTTTCTTACAAGAAGTGTGAGCATATAGATCGAAGTGAAGAGGCTATTTTTGTAGAAATACCTTCCAAAATCAAAGACAACTAGTATAAAAAGTCATGGATAAAGCAACATAATGGAGAATCCTTTTACAAGTATTGAGAGCACTTTAAGAAGTTGTGTGCTAGCTACCTACACCACATTATCATGAAACAACTCCTTATCTAATACTTATATAAAGGATTATTGCTTATGGATAGAAGCTTTATAGATGTACAAAGTGTTGTAGCACTGTGTGAAAATATTCCTATAGAGTTGAGAACTTTAATTGAGCATATGATAGTGAACACTAAAAAATTTGGCATTTGCAATGATGCTTGTAGGGTAAATGAGGTGAATAGTTCATCTATAGCACATTGTTTAGATGAACTAACATCTTTTTTTAGAGAAATTGCTAAAGAGTAGGCACAAGTGAAAGCCTTTGGTGTATGTGTAAATGTGAACCATCCAATAGATGGTTATTTAACTCTGCAAGATGGAAACATAGAATATGGAAATATTGTAGGGGAAATTGTATGACAATATAACTCATAATCCGAAACCTATAACCAGGTTGGAGAGATAACCCAAAATAAGTTATGGAGGGAATAGGTAGCAAAACTGTTTACCAAATAGATCATAGGCTATATAACAATTTCAACCTTGACCATAAGCCTCCTCCTCTACCTGAGGTATGTTATTAAAACATATATTTAAGTCTCTTACAACTAACACTTTATAGTTCTAATAGGATGTGTAGTAGTTTCAATAGGAAATGAAATCTAATTTTTAGGAGATGAAATTTAACATTCAAAATTTGGAGAACTAGACGAATCAAATGATAATTTCTATTAATCGTTTACAAGTCCATAAAGGAGGAAAACTACCATCGCATCCTGAAATAAATAGGAAGCTTGAGGATCGTTAGAGGGAGCTTGAATAAGAAAGGAATGTATCATCTACCTCCAAGGTAAATCCTAAATCCCAAATTGCTATTCAGGATAAGGAGGTATAAGAGACTTTTTAGAAGGTTGAAGTGAATATACACCACTGTTAGATGTGATCAAGCAAGCGTCAAAGTACGCAAAATTAATTAATGAATTATGAACCAACAAGTAAATTTTAAGAGGTAATGAAATGATTAGGATAGGTGAAATTATTTCTATGGTCTTTAAAAAGAAAATACCTCCTAAGTGCAATGACTTAGGATGTTTATCATTCCTTGTAAAATTGGCAGCATTAAGATTAAACAGGCCATGTTAATGTTATGCCTTGTTTCATTTATGCTTCTTTAAATTTATGCCAGTTTAAAGAAACTGGTGTTATTATATAATTAAATGATTGTACTAATGCTTATCTAGATAGGGTTGTTGAGGATGTGCTTGTATAGGTGAATAAACTATTGTTTCTTACCAATTATTATGTGGTGGATATGAATGATGAAACTTCCTATAATTTAGTACCTGTCTTACTGAGGAGAATGTTTCTTAACAACGCCCAAGCTAAGATAGATATTTATGAGGGGACCCTCACAATAGAATTTGATGGTGAAGTTACTCAATTAAATATTTTTTAATCTCAATAAGCACCCTAAAAATGACCATTTTATTTTTTTATTAATGTGATTGAACCTTTGGTACAGGAAGATTATGAGAAAAAAGTATAGATAATCTAGAAACAATTTCAATTTAGAAGAAGACCTAAGCTTTTTAATATATCGAGGAAAAGCTTTATTATTAGTCAAAAAGTGTTTCTTTATTGCTTTTAACATAAACTATTTCCATATAAATTACGTCCTTATTAGGTCAATCCTTTGGTGATTACTAATATTTGTCCCTATGTTGCAGTAGAGATTAATAGTCTAAAAATAGGGAAGACAATAAATGTGAGTGGTCATTAACTCAAGCCTTATCCTAAATAATTTCAAGTGAAAAATGTAGAAGTTGTGACCCCTGGAGATCAAAATTTTATCACATGATAAGGAGCACTTAAAGTTTAGTTGATGACAATAAACAAAGGTGCTACTTGGGAGGCAAACCAAAGGGTGTTTATTCATTGTCCTTTACATTTTCATAATTGTTGTTTTTGTTAAGTACTCCATTTCTTACATTTAATGTTATAATGGGTACAATGTAAGTTTTAAGTGTGGGGTGGGGAACTTGCTTCTTATGTTTGTTTTAAGTTGTTTTTGGGTGTTTTTAAGTTCGTTTTGCATGTGGAAAAAAATAAACATTCTCTCTTTTTCCATTGCTTCTAAAACTATACAGTCATATTAGAGAGTATAACTAACGAGAAAAATTCATGGAAAAATGAGAATGTATTTTGCTCTTGTTATTGGTCAATGTACATTTTCTTTAGAAGGCTAGTGACTAGTGGAAAGACATAAGTCAGTGAGATTTTAAGCCTTTTAGACTAACACATCTATATCAGTCTCATTGTCTTTTGTTCATGGATGACCTTCATGACACGTACATCCTAACTTTGCCTTAATTTTCTATTAAAGAGCACATTTTTATCATATGACTTCATATGGAAATGATAAAGGTTCTTTTTTTTACAAGCTACATTAGCCAAATAACTTACCTAGTAATATGAATTTTCCTTTTATTAAGCCCCTTTGAGCTTTGTTAGCCTTTTCTTTTTTTGTTAATGACATCACGAGCCCTTAACCTAACAAAATGTCTTACCCAAGCCTTAGAGCTAGTGGAGCATTTGTGATTTTTTATTTTTGTGGATGCGCAAGAGAATAACTGTGGGCATGCACACAAGTAAAAATAAATATACTCATATAGACAAGTTAAAATAAAAAAGCAATGTAATGATTATCAAAAACATCATGTTGATTATCATAAAATATAAGTACAATGCAATGATTCCATGCAAATTTGGAGACTTGAAGACATTAAGGTTGGCTATAAGAAGACCAAATTCAAGTGTTGACTAGAACCCTAATCATATTGATGTTATAAACTCAGTTTTTTAGTATCAATACAAAGGCACATGCTTTAGATAGGTTTAATGGTTACTTATATCAAAAGACATTAACACTATTAAAGAAGAAGAAAAAATTGCAATCTAACCTAAGAAAGCAACAAGCGTTCAAAGATTTTGTCTTGGAAGAAAAGCCACATACTATTGATATTTTGGAAAACAAATTACCACTATAAAATATGGAGAGGCTGAGATGCTTAGGGTCTCAACGAAATTTTCTTTTGAAACATGTTCATCACCACTATGGTAGAAAAGTTATGGCATAGTGATTGAAGATTACAACAATGTGCCTTTGTTAGTAAACCTTTGTGTCTTGATGAGGCTACTATTAGGTATAAAGAGAATAAGCTATGCAAGGCTTTATGTTATTATTAATATTTAATAAACTCTCCCAAAGGAAATTCCATTATTAAGGTTGGATGAAAAAGAAAATATGTTTATGAATATGGTCTCAATTTCCTAATTTTTGAAACTATAATTAATTAAGAACAATGGAGTTAAGAAACAAACAAGGAGAGAAGTCGTTATAAGAGATTATAAAGAATTGGTGTAACAAGATTCAAAGAATTATAAGCTTAGCAAAGAAAATTACATTGGGAAATTTATTTAGACGACTAATAATCAGGAGGAAGAAATTAGAAATTGATGCAAGGAAGAGTGATCCAACCCCCTATTATGAGGAAGTGGGCCTTAATAACTAAGTTAGGGTCTTAACTAACTCTACTTAGGATCTTACCTTCAATACAGATGCTAATTTGCCTAGTATATTTAAAGACCATCTGTTAGGCAGTGGCATTTTAGAAACTTAGAACACTAAAAGGCCTAAATAGATAATTGAGGCTAAGGAGAAGCTTGCTAATTTAATATAAAAATGGGCTTTATCTTACCTGAAGATTTATATTTTATGAAAGTTATTTGGAGAAAAACCAATAGGAGGAAGAAAACCTATCATCTCCTCCCTAATCAACTTTATAATGTCAACCCTTGTTTAGTTGGTTTATTAAAAATAAAGTTGTTAAGAATAAATATAAGAATCTTAAGTTTTTTTGAAAACATTGGTAAGTCATCTCTAACCATCAATGTCACATTTATAGAAGAATTTTAGTAGCTTTTGCTCCAGATAGAGTTGAAATCCTCTAGTCTTTGTGTATAAACCAACTAATTCATTTACTAGAATGAAATAAGTGAGAATTGCTTTGTATGTACTTCTAACCATTCAGCGTTGACCTGGCACTTAACATAAGAGTTTGAATTTTCTATTAAGGTGGGGACAAATTTTAATTTTTATGAAATGTTAGGGTTATAATTGTTTACTTTGGAATGATAGGTTAAAATTGTCGATAGGTGAAAAACTTAGGGTCAAAAGTAACCCTTTTGCTTAAATAATTATCACAAACATCTAGAATATAATGAATTCAACAATAAACAAACTCACAAAATAAATCTAGAATAATTCCCAATCTAAGTTTAAAACTCTATGGACATGTTTAACATCTTATAATTCCAATTACACATCAACAATAATTAAGGAAATAAGGGAAAAAGAATAAAAAAATTATTTTCTCTTAATGGGAGTGCTCATTAACATAAAGAATATTGAAACGAGCAACTTACCCATCGAATTCCAGCGTTAAGGTACCCTCACGAACATCTATCTTAGTTTGGGTCATATTGAGAAACGGCCTCCCTAGTAAGATAGGTATTGGGGTATGGGAATTTTCATCATTCATGTCAATCATATAAAAGTTAGTAGGAAATATTAGCTCATTTACCTGTACAAGCACATCCTCAATCACCTTTAATCTCAATGTTACTAATTTTTCAAGAATAGTAAACATGTCTGGGTCCTTACACTTAGGAGGTATTTTCTTTTGAAAATTGCATAAATAGTTTCACTCGTCCTAATTATTTCATTACCTCTTAACTTTCTCTTGTTCGTACACAATTCCTTGAGGAATTTCGCATGCCTCGACAACTACTTGATCACTTCTAATAGTGGAATATTCACCTCAACCTTCCGAAAGGTCTCCTATACCTCTTTATCCTTATCCTCCTTATTTAACTTTGCTAACCTGTTAGGAAAAGACGAAGGATTGGTCTTTTCAATAATTGCAGAGTCAGCATTTACCTTTTTCCCTTTCTTCTTCAAGCTCCTTCTTAATGTCTTCTTCATTAGCCATCTTTTATGGAGTCCTCTTGGAAACGTCAAGTTCCTTGCCACTTTTCAAGTTTATAGTATTGACATTCTTTGGTTAACTTTGGGACAAGATGGCAATTTTCCTCCTTTTGTGATTCTAGACGATTGATCCTCACTGCTAGCTGACCTATTTGGTTTTCCATGCTCTATATGCTCGATTTGACATCCAGTTGGAATTGTAGAGTGTTATTAGCAATAGACTTAACCAAGTCTTCCAAAGATATACCTGAACTGAAAGAGAAGGCTTGTGCCCCTGGTTAAAATTGTTGTGATCTTTGTGGCCTACTTTGGAAGTAATTATCCTACCTATTTCCCCCATAATTCAAGTTAGGATGATCCTCCAACCTGGGTTATACATTTGTGAGTACGGGTTGTACTGGTTAGGAAAATTCCTTCCTGCAACATTCACATATTCTATACTTCCCTCTTGCAATGTCAGCACTCATCAGTTAGATGGCTTGTGTTTGAACATATTCCACATGCCTTTACCTGTGCCTGTCCAACTGCAATTTGTCTAACAAAAGCTATTAGCTCATCTAAATGATGTTCAATAGATGAAGTACTTACCTCGTTTACACGACAAACATCGTTCCGAGTACCAAATTGTTGAGTGTTAGCAGGTGTAGCAAAATAGTGCAAATAGTATGTCCACTTTGGCACAAGTAAACTAAAGTCAACAAGTAAGCTTTGTATTACAAGAGAAACAAAGCCAATAAGTAATTGGTTACTTGTGGCAACATCAAACTTTTGATTTTATATCAGCACAAGTTGAGGAAGAGAGGATGAACGTCGCTTCTCCCACACACACTTTTTACACACAAAAAACATTGAGTTCTCCCTCAGATTTTCATCTTTTAGAGCCACCATCCACTAGGCTAGGGATTTGGGGCATGAATTAGTGTGATTAACTCTAGTAGCTGCTCACAACATAGAGAAAAGGAAAATTGTAGCTACATTAGAGTGATTGGAGAAAAAGGTGGAGTTATAAAGCAAGCACAAAGAAGAGGTCAGGTCTCACCACACCTTCTTACATTGGTTTCAGAGCTTGTATAGCTTACTTTCGCCCTTAAAATTATTCTAAATGAAAATAATATGCCATATATGCTGAAATTTGTTCATGCATGTGTAATATGTCCATCAATGGCCAATTTTTGTGTGCTTCTTTTTAACTTAAAATTTTAGCATGGATATGTTCCTTATAATGTCAGAAACTTGTGGCTAAAATTTGGTGAAAAGCGGTTTTGAATTGAGTGAGATATTGCATGACGAATTTATGGAAATTTTGGGTTTAAGCTTGCATTTTCTGAAAGTTTAGGCCCAATTTCTAACCTATTACAATATTGTTCTACATGAGATATGGACATGGATATGTTCCTTGTAACCTTATTTTTCCCAAGGCGCATTATATGCTAAAATCGAAGTTAAAATGAGTGAGAAACAATAACCCGAAGTGGGTATTATGGCTATGAAAGGCTGAAATTTCTAGAAAAATCTGAGTTTATGCATGTGTTTTCTAAAAGTTTAGGCCTATTACCAACCTATTACAATACTATTTTGCATGAGATACGTATATGGATATGTTCCTTGTCACATTGTCTTTCCAAGGGTATATTATATGCTCAAATCGGAGTTAAAATGAGTAAGAAACAATAGCCTGAAGTGGGCATTATGGCCATGTGGTGCATTAGCTGCCACAGCCACACTGTCGCGTCTCACACTCACCCTGGCAGCACGTGGGATGCATGAAGCCACCTCAAAGGACCGTTTTGGCCCAAATTTTAGCCAAAGACTCCTTTTGTCGTGATCTTTTGATCTATGTGGTCAAAATTTCCATTTTACCCCTTTGTGATTCATTAAAATTTTTCAAATTTTGAGTTATTTGTTAACCTAATTAGAAAATTTTCTTAATTACATAAGTGAAATAATTTTTTAGGCTATTAACTTGGGTTTTCTTGCTTGATAATTGTGTATTATATTCATGAATTTATGTTGCATTTCATACATATTATGAGTTGCATTTTATTATTTATTTCGTTTATGTGTTAAATGATTATTATTATGTTAGTAATAAATTGGTTAATTATTTGTCTACATGACTAGTTCTTAATTAATGCTAATGGGAATAAATTAAATTAAACTTAATCATTAGGCTAAATACAATTGGGTGCTTAATATCGCTTATGTTATTAATGATCATTACTAGCAAGTTTGCAAAATTTACAAACTGATAATGTAAATAGGAGTTGAGCTGACTAATTGAGATTAACATACATAGATTTGTGCCTTAATTAAACCTGTGCAATGATGTAGTGAAATGTCAACCAGTGGCTTGATTATTGAGATAACCAAGGGAGTGAAACTTAATGGTAAAAATTATGACATCTAGCATATAAAGGTTTAGTACCTTCTCGACAAGCATGAGTTGCTCGACCATCTAACCACCCACATGAGCCTACCCGAGGCTAGGAATTTGGCCCAGCATCATCGTGACCATGAGGCTTATGTCCTTTGGCAAAAGAAGGATAGAAGTGTGCGCTTTACATTGTTAGCTTGCATGCACTATGACCTTGTTGGGGAGTTTGAGAATTACCCAACTTCCATAAAGATGTGGAAACAATTTTGCCTAAACTATAAAGGAACAACAGCCACAAGACTTCGTGCCTTAACGCTTAAGTTCAATCAATACTTGAAGGACCCTAAGCATAGTATGAATGAACATCTAAGGGAGATGTCCTCCACGATTCGAGAAATGAAGGCAACAAGTTATGATCTCACAGATGAACAACAGGTTCTAGTTATCATTAAGTCAGTTCTCGAGTCCTCGTGGGGATAAGTGAAGTTATTCCTTACTCATAATGAGGCCATTAAGATCTTTGATGACATTTCCTTCCATTTGGAGCTTGAGGCAGAGCGCAGAAATGCAAATTGCAATTTTGTTGCATTAGTTGCACAAAATGAGCATGAGGGTGATCGTCCTAACTGTAAGAAGGTAAAAGTAATAACTATAAATTACATCATATTTTAGGGCATAGTTTGATATGTATTTAGCCGTTAATTCGATTAATTGGTATGTGATTAGGGTAAAATTGTGTTAGTTTGCGATTTATTTATGTTTTAAGTGTTTTATGGGTTAGAACAAGTCTTTGAGCTTAAATACTACATTTTTTAAGTACCTTGATGTATTTGCTAATGTTTCAAGGTTAATATCAAAAAGCGGAGGAGTTTGGGAGGGAATCTGAGCCATAACACAGGCCCACAATCATCACAAAAGCTCCAGGTTTGGCCCACAATCATGGTATGCTCAAGGAATGACCCATGATCATGGCGTGGCCTGCATCGGGTAGATGTGTAAATACTCACGAATTTCATGTTTTAAGGGCCTTTTTAGGCCTTTCGAACCCCAAAAATCCTAGGGTTATCCTAAACATAAAAGAGTATAAAAAACATAAAGAGGCAAAGAAAGGAGATGGATCTTGAATTTTTCTAAATTTCTTATAAATTGTTTAAATATCTATTTATGGTTGTTTGTTGGTTTAAAATTTTTATTTTAGAATTGGGCCATTTATTAAGTAGGCTTGAATAAAGATTTCCAATTTGATGGGAAGATTGGGACTTAGTTAGAATTAATGTAGTGTA
>JANKOD010039756.1:0-14162 GCA_026284645.1 Erythroxylum acuminatum | reverse complement strand
TTTCATTTCGAAATTATTAGAGAGGAAGGTTTTTACATCATGTAACATAACAATATCATTCGCAGCAAGAAGGATATGGTCAACATATAAGACTAATATAATGAACTTGCTCACACTGACCTTTATATAGATACACCGATCAACAGTGTTCTTTACAATACCATAAGATGTAATGGTATCATTAAACTTAAGATACCATTATCGGGAAGCCTATTTTAGTCTATATATTGACTTTTTTAATTTACACACTAACTTGTCCTTTTCTATGGTTTTAAAACCTTCTGGTTGATCCATTTACACTTCTTCTTCCAATTCACCATTTAGAAAGGTGGTCTTTACGTCCATTTGGTGAAGCTTTAAATCATAATGAGCCAGTAGAGCCATAACAATTCTTAAGGAGTCCTTTGAAACTGGAGAGAAGGTCTCTTTATAGTTAATACTATCCTTTTGAGTGTAACCTTTGGCAGCAAGTCTGACTTTATATCTTTCAGTGTTGCCTTATGAGTCACGTTTGGTCTTAAAGAACCATTTACAAATTACTTGCTTTGCACCTTCTAGCAGCTTAACTAATTCCCAGACTTCATTGTTATCCATTGATTTTAACTCTTCTTTCATAGCATTAAACCATTTTTCAGAATTGTTACATTTCACGGCTTAGTTGAATGATATTGGATCCTTATCAATACTCAATTCACGTTCATGTTTAAGTAAATAAATTTCATAGTCACTTGAAATAGCTGGTCTTCTTTGCCTTACAGACCTTCGTAATGTTATTTCTTGTGGTATCACTTAATCATTTGTAACTTGCGTGTCATTAGTTGGTTCTTCATTAATATGTTCAATTTGTGAAGTGGAAACATTGTTTTTTTTGCTGGTATGTTGCATATCCGTGATGCAACAAGAGGAACAACAACTGGGGCAATAACACTTGATGGAGGAGTTTCAACTCGACTCTTTTCAATCTCCACTTTTCATGGTTCCCCACTCCCACTAATTTGACCATTTTTAATGAACCTAGCGTTACCAGACTCAACTATTCTTGTACTACGATTAGGACAGTAAAATCTATACCCCTTTGACTTTTCGAGATAGTTAATGAAATGACCACTAACGGTTCTCGCATTAAGCTTATTTTCATGTGGATTATACAACCTTACTTCTGTCGGACAACCTAAATGTAAAGGTGTCGTAAACTAGGTTTCCTTCTTGTCCACAGTTCATAAGGTGTCTTCGAAACTGCCTTACTAGGAATCCTATTAAGCAGTTACGCATCGGTCTTTAATGTATACATCCACAATGACAAAGGTACAGTACTATAACTTAACAGACTCTTAACCATATCCATAAGAGTACGATTCCGCCTTTTAGCTACAACATATTGTTGCGGTGTACTAGGCATTGTGTATTGTGCACATAGCCTTGACTTGCAAGAAACTTTCCAAATGGACCTGGACATTGTCCAATTTCATCAAATTTTATATAATATTCACTACCTCTATCAGACCTCACTATCTTTACTTTTCTATCTAACTGCCTTTCTACCTCATTAACGAACACCTCTAAGATGGCCATAGATTGAGACTTTTCATGCTGCAGATAAATATAACCATATCGTGAGAAGTCATCAATAAAGGAAATGAAATATTTTTCACTGCCCCAAGAAGGAACGTCGAAAGGACCACAGATGTCAGTGTGTATTAATTCAAGTAATTCATTACTTCTTGTGGTTGGATGCTTTGATATATGTTTGGTTTGCTTACCTTTAATGCAATCCACATGTTGGATCCCGCTTTCGAAGTCCAACTCTTCCGAAGTCATAAAACGTGATCTTCATTACCCCGTATTTTTGGAGTCCAACTCTTACTCTGATATCATAAGATGTTATAACCCTGTTTCTGGAGCCCAATATCCAGAGTCATAAAATGTGAGCGTCTTCATTCTCATAACATCCCAAAATTTCCTACCTGATCAATGGATATATGACAATCCATTCTTGTGTTTATGTCCTCAAGTTTATTTGAAACAAGAACCATCTCATTCGGAGCTCTATAGATAAAGATATGATCAAAAATCCAAGGTATGTTCATAACCAAGTCATACCCTTCCAATCGATTCCCTCACTTCCTTTTCATCAATATTTTTCGAAATCAACACCAAAGGCTACCAATTTTTATGGAGAGATAGAAAAATATGTTAGGAATCTATTGGTTTAAGAATCACTTCATTTGGAGGTCGGATGATGAAATTATGGTCAAAAGAATTGAACATGATTTTGTCCTCAATCATCTTGTACTTGCTTTGGAACAATTGATATAACTTTCACTAGAGATGTCAGATTAAGGTTTTCTTAAGACGATTTCAAACAGGACTTTGAGATCTACAACTTTCATGAAGACCCTAAAGAGAGATTCTACCAGTTAGAGGGTCAAAAATGTAAATTCCCGAAAGTGTACAGTGTATGTCCATTAAACGGACATACACCCCCACCTAACGGACATACACGGGATTGGGGACCTTTCGAGATGCGAGAAGGTCCATTTAACAGACTTAATGTCCGTTTAACAGACATGGGCGAGGCCACGGGTCCTTACAGACCCGAGAAGGTCCCTTTAATGGACCTAAAGTCCGTCTAACGGATATAGGTGATACCTAAGCCCCTCCTAAGCCTCTCCAATGGTTCCTACATCCATTCTAACATCACTTTCACTCATAATCTTCTCAAATTCACCCCTTCTAGTAATATCACTTAATATCAATTCAACCACCAACTTTGTTTCATTAAACTCTCTAATCTCTACTCATTTGATTGATCACTACAACAAATTCTCATCATTTACTATAGTTGTCATGTATATACATCCTATGCAGCATCACCAACTTATAATGATCATATCTCTCTACTCCGATATCTAAAATTTGTATACTTTATACCGTTGGAAAGCTAAGAGGATAAGCTACAAATTCTAAAAGACAACTTTGTTTAATTCAGCTTTGATTAATACAGCTTTTTCTTTGAAGTCGGAACACAAATTTACCCTTATGAAAGACTTGAAAATTGTCCCCAAATTCACTTCCTCTAATGCAACATCATTCTTATCCATTCAACTACATCTTATCATTCATAATTCCTATTTTCTTTTCCATAACATCTCACTTCTGTATATATCTATAACAACAATTCATGTTCAAAAATCATCAACTCAAGTTGACAACTTCTTCAAGTATATCTAATTTGAATTCACATCATCCATACACAATTTATATTTCATTAACACCAAGGATAAGAGTTTTACAACACTTTAATGGCATTTCAAGCCACATTACATCATCAATATCAAAATCCAAAATACAAAAGATACATAAACCAATAGTTCTCGAAATGCAATTAAAGCTTTGTTTTTGCCTAAACTAGCTTCAAATACAAAATATGCAGAATTTTGAGTGATGCCTTGACTCTCTCGCTCACTCAATCTCTTGCTCATCACCTGGAGATGGGAAGGAATGGGGGGTGAGCTTGAAAGCTCATGAGTAATAAGTTTATAATGAATAATAAGCAAAACGATTCAAAATTGTTCATTGTCATAGAAAATTCTTATCGAATCATAAAACACATGATTCTTAAATTCTCAACCAAAATTCACTATTCTAGTTCAAAGCTAATAGTTAAAATATCATCACATAAATATAGCATATACATTTAACCATCAATGTAGAGCACTCAAATTATGCACCATACTTGACAATTCAAATATGCAATGCACAAACAAATAGCTTGAGGGTTCCATGGAACGAAATGGCGAAACCGAAGTTTACACCATGAACAAAATGAATCCACTTTTCAGAGCTCATATGCCACAAGTGGGCAGCCGAGAGAAGGCTTTTATCAACATGCACGTGACGAACGAAATGATTCCTCTCCTGCCCATACAAAAGCACATATTCATGCTCAATTCATTTAATGCTTTTTCCTTTTTTCATTCAATTCAAAATGTCATAACCCTTTTCAAGGTATAACATAAAATGCTTCAATGCATTTCCATCTTCATTTCACAATTCGTCAACAAAATTCATACACCTACATATAAGAATTTCTCAAATCATTTAAATAGCAATCATGCAACGTTTATAAAAATAATTGAAAATCATTTAATTCTCTTGCTTTTTGAAAACATAGTTATGGCTCATTAACTCAATTATAAACATGTCACCCACCTTGATTTTCTTACTTAAAACTTTGCTAAAAAATGCCCCTCCTCTTGCTCCTCTTGCCTATCTTTGATTCTCTTTATCAAAGACAAAATTCTCATTCAATAGGAATTCAAATTGGAGAACCCATAAAACATATTCACTAAAATTAATCCTAGAAAGCTTAAACCCATACATTTTCTAAACTTCTTGAACTAAAATCCTTCCAAAAATCCAAAAGATTATAAATGGGCTTACCTTGAATCTTCACCAAATGAAGAGTTTCTTAGCTCTAATGAAAGCTCTTCTCTTCCTCTACCTTTTTCTCTTTTTAAATAACTTCAAAATCTCTCTTGAAGGCTAAAAAAAATTGAATCCTAGTTGATCTTCTTTCTTTTCTCTCTTCTCCACGACTCTCTCTCTCTCTCTCTTTCTTATTTTATCTTCTTCTCTCTCTCAATTCACATTCTTCTCTTCTTTAGGAACAAGACAACATTTCTTCTTCCATTTCTACCCTTAATGAGTGTGCAAAGTCCATTTTGCCCCTTCATTCATGCCTTATGACTTTTAATCTTAAGTGATCTTCCAAAAATGCCCTTTATCAATACACTCTTACTAATTCAATTCAATTAAACCATATAATAAAATCCTACTAACATTGACATAATAATTAACTCCAAAAATAATTGATCTATCAAAACCTCAAAATTTATTTAAGTCATGCTCAATAAATAAACAAAAATTTGGGGGCCAACACCACACATATATCCCAGTCAGCAAAATCCAATTAAGGTAAGATTTCATTTTTTACTAACCTCTATACCCTTTCCTTGGATATATGACTTAATCTTTTATGCCGCAAAAAAGCAGAACATTCCTTATGTGCCCTACATTTATTTCCTATAATATGGTCAATATGAAACAAAGATTCAACAAAATCAACATCAAGATTAAAATGATATAAACAATCCATTAAAGTACCAGAACCATAATAGTACTTGTGTTTATACAATGAAAAAAACACTGTTTTCAATCTTAAATTGAAATCCTACGTCATCCAACTTTGCAACAGAAACTAAATTCCTAACATATTTAGGAACGTAAAGACACTTTTCTAAGTCCAGATAACACCTAGTGTCTAAGATCAATCTGTACATACCAATGCCCTCTATCTGTGCCTTCATTCTATTCCCCATATATAAGAACTTTTCAGTTCCGTTTATGCTTTGGGTTGAAAGGAATCCCTGTAAAACATGCGACATAAGAGTAGTTGCACCAAAATCTAACCACTAGGTATTATTAGGCACTTCAATAAGGTTTGATTCAAAACATTCTGAAACATAGTATATACCTTTCTTTTCGAACCAAGCCTTCCTTTTAGGACAATCCTTCTTGAAGTGACCAGGCTTCTTGCAAAAGTGACACCTCTTATCTTTATAGATTCGACCTTATTAACTTTGCTGAGAAATTTGTCCTTATCTTTGCCTTTCTTTCCTGGTCTGTTCTTGCTACTACTAGCTGCTTGATGAAATGTGAGATGAACGGAGTGCTCCTTCATTTTCCTTAATCTCCCTTCCTCCTAAACCAACATGGCCTTAATCTCTTGAAGGTTCCATTTTTCTTTAACAGTGTTATAATTCACTTGGAATTGGGCAAACTTTAGAGGAAATGAGTTGATAATGAACTGTATCATAAAAGACTTACTCACATCCATACCCGTGGATTTTAGCTTTGCTGTTAGGTTTGATATATGAGTCACTTGAATGTGAATGGGTTGTGACCAGTCAAACTTCTTGGTCGTTAGCTCACTCATTAAAGTCCCTACTATGGAGTTGTCAGATATATCAGATTGGGAGTATTCCTTAAGATTGAACATGAACTCCTTTGCATTATCCGTCTTAGGCATTGATGGCTTCACATTTTCTGCAATTGGCATTCACATCAAGTTCAAGCTCAGCGTGTTAGATCGTTCCCAAGTCTCATAATAAGACTTTTCAGCTTCAGAACTAGTCTCAGTTATGGCTGCAGACTTTGCATCTAAAACTATGACCAAGTCCAAATCCATTTCACCTAGTTGAAACTGGATTTGTTCAGACCAATCCGCATAATTCAGACTATTGAACTTGATAAAGCCATTTCCTAAAGCGAACAAATAAGTAGATGCTGCAAATTCAACATATAGCCCACACATTAATGCTTTGAGTAGAACTGAATGAATTCAAACTAATAATAATTTTGATTATGTATTTAAAATCTCCTTTGGGTGATATTTAAATACATAGCTATAACCTATAATGATGCCAATAAAATTCACTATAATGGACAATCAATAATATTCTAGTTAACATGCATGTTATCTTTTGATATACAATCATATTAAACCAAAAAAAAAAATTGATGAGTCCCTTTAATGTCATTAATTATAAGCAATAATCTACCTTTGAGTGACCTCCTAGCGTTATAATTAATAATTTCAATTGTTTAGTTCAACCTTTATGTCATTTTAATAGCATCATATCAACATGAACAATAAAAACATTCACAATTAAATGTTTAATATTTTCAAGCTAGGTTACTTTGATGACTAACAAGCTTTCCATGCAATAAACATTTAATTGGACAATTAGCATACATAACAATTTTTAATTTAATTAGTTTGGTCACTTTGGTGACTAACAAACTATTCTAAATTACCATTATGTCATGTAGCACATTCAACATATAATAAGAAATTTTAATTCCAAACATTACATAATATAAACTATTTAAAGTACCAAATAAAACATATAATATGGCACTAATTTTCAAAAATATATTATGCATAGAAATATAAATCAATTATGAATTAAACATCAATTATGACCCATCACAAAATTGTTTCACTTAGGGTCAAAGTCCATAATTTAGCTACTTAATAATCAAGGTTGCATAATATAACCCAAATTAAAAATCCATAAAGTTAGGCCAAAATCATTTAATAACCCAATTTGATCCTCTGATGGCCCAAAGGTCCAAAAAAACAGCCCAAAGACAAGTCTTGGGCCAAAAAAATTGGAAAACCTGTTCTCTGGCCCAAAGAAGCAACGCAACCCGTTTTGCACGCGCCATCGATTGCTCCCCTGTGTAGCATCGATTATGGTTTCTTCCTTTTTTTTATTAGGTCGCTCTTTTTCATAGTTCTCTCCAAGCCAAAAGCCATCCCAAACCTTACCAAGAGCATCCCTTGCCAATGTTATAGCAAACAAAAACATGTCTATTATAGGCATTCAAATAGAAAGCTCAAATTTTTCAAGAAAAAATCATCAAGACATTTACGGGAAGTTAAGAACAAAATCAGATGTTTGAGTTTTCGTTTCTTTTCAATAACCGTAAGCACAAGTAGTACCGATTGTATCGTTTATAATGTTTCAGTTAGACTCGAGTTTTTGTTTGTCCGTGTCAAGTTGAAACATCCAACAACACAAAATAAAACACAAGAAAACGATCAAACCACCGTTAACACCGAAAAATAATTGTTGAACAGGCTCTGATACCAATTGAAAGACATTTATGAATCGATCTATTAAGCCATACTTGAATCCATGATAGTATCTATAAAGATTGATTCCCTCTCTGCCTTATCTTCTTTAATTAGTTTCCACAATAGTTTAGAAACGTCTCTTGATGGTTTTCTAAAACATACGAACAACCAAAAAAAAAGTTTGTTGTTGCATTTTATTTTAAAGGAGAGAGGGAAAGGGTCTTGGACCCATTTGAGGCCAACTTCTTAATATCCAATAACTATTATCTTAAGCCATTTTCATTAGATTCAAATCCGTAAGTGACATGGGACACTAAATAATCTAACACTATGTTCTACATGATGTGGGTTTGATAGATAACTCTTCTCAGCAGTTTGGAGGACATCAAATCCTTTAAACGATTGAAGAATAGCCTGGAGGTAGGATCTCCTCAACCACAGAACAAACTACAAATAGAACAAGTGTCTCAACTACATTATGGCTACTAGGATGGATTTATAATGTCAGCAGATTTCATAAGGATGACAAACTCATTTCTTATTTGGGATGTGTTTACTACCTTTGCATAAGGTGCAGATTATATTAAGTTGAAGAAAAATGTATTGTCGACTGACGAGCTGAGATAAGAAGTAAATATCTAGGGTTACTTCGATTTATATATAATTCTGGAATTTTAGCCGTGATCTGACTTAGCCGAAGCTTAAAAAATTATTAAAAAGACCAAACTCCATCAATCCGAATTACCACGTTAGTTTCATATCAAATCGAGCTAAATTTAGGCTCTTTTGCCATCTTTGATGAAGAGAGGAAAATCAGGCCCAAAGAATAAAAGCAAAAATGTTGAGAAGAAGAGGATGCGTGTGTAAGAAAGAGAAGGGGCTGCCAGGTATTTTACACTGCAGAATTCAATACTTACGAACTTAGTAACGGAAAACACCTTTTGAAACTACTAAGAGGAAGTAAAAAGATATAGTTGTTTGTAGGCTCCCCTGGAATTTCCAGAAAGCACTCCAAACTGTTGATAGAATGTTGCAAGGATTGAGGTTACTGCTAAAAAATGTTTTTCAGGCTTTCAGCTACAATGGTAATAAATATTAGCTTTGTTGTTGATCAAGTTTTGACGACAGAACTCGTTAAAGCTTCAGTTAATCAATTTTTGTCTTTGCCTTCGAATTTTTGGCTCCTGCTCTTGACCTTCATCCAATTTTCTTCTCAAATTGCGCAAATCTTCATCACTAACGTTGCCATTCAATCTTTTATTCAAAGCATATGCCTCTGCCAACTTCCTCTTGCACTCCTTGCTAGCAGAATCATGAGAAACAACTGCAGAAATAAATATATAAATACATTAATAGATGTGTTGGAGCCCCATGAATGAGTGAAGTCAAAGCAAACAGAATAAATCTGAAAAGAGCTAGCTTGTACAGATTTGATATCCCAACTACAGAAACAAACCGCAAACTAAGATGGGATTTAGAGGACACACCTGGTTTCGGATAATCTTTCCCAATAATGCACTTTGCTTTAGTTTGTACACTTAGTGGTGCCGTCCATGGTTCATATATGTACTCCTTTGGCATATCTGATTTTGAATAGGGTCAACTTTAATTACAACATAAACCAAACTGCGCTGGGGGAAAATGGATATTCCACCAAGAGAAAGCTCAAAAATTACCTCTGAGTACTGGGAGAAAATGCCTGACGAAATTGCCATTTGGGTCATACTTCTTTCCAAATGATATTGGTGAGTAGATGCGGTTATACTGGCTAGCAAAATGCAACCATATTGGAAGAACTTCAAAAATGATTCACAGAATTCAATCTTAAAGCGATAACATCTCCGCAAGTATAGACTTGTTGATGAAACATCTTGGAGAAAACATCTAAGAATATATTCATCTACGATTGTATGTATCATCATTTTTCATGACCTAAAGATAACAATCTAAATTTTGAGAACCCCCGCCAGAGGGAGTCCTTAATTCAGTTCAACTAAAACAATCAACTATAATTTAATCTACTGTAGAATTCATAAGAATTTATTCTGGTTGAAAGATAACACTACTACTTAATCAATCCAGCAAGACTTGCAATGCGCCACGCTTTCTTTCTCACATGCAAGAGCCTATCGTCCAGTTACTAATATAATCAGGATAACAGGATTCGTGCCTGGTAGAAGAATGACGAGCATGAAAGCCACAGCCAATTTCCATTATTAATGGCCCAGTCTGAGTCAATCAGAAGTCTCTCAAAAATATCACGTCCTTTTTCCCAGTGAATAAACTATCACGAAAGAAAAAGAACAATTCAAGTACGGAACAAAGCGGATATAACAAGAGAAATGTGAATAAAAAGGGTGGATAATGTACCAGATCCCCACGAGTCAAAAAACAAGCAACACAATGCCGTGATAGATGGTGCATCCAGCCCCACTTGTGAAGCTACAATATCATATACTTATTAGCTTCAACAAGAGCAAAATAAGTATGTTCACATGTACTAGACCTCTGCATTAAATTGGACAACAATTTGGAGTATAAGTCCGCAGTTCTACAAAACCCTAACCTGGACCATGCTAGCATCAATCCAGGGATATCCTGTTCTTGCTTCCCTCCAAGCTGCCAGTAACTGATCATCAGTGTTCCAAGGTATCTGCATTCCATGTAGCTACATCAGAGATACTATATCTACTGAGAATCAACATAGAAAAGAAAAGAAAGAAGAGAGTGGCCAATTATAATTATCTCAGAGCCAGACAAAACATGGCATTCTTTTACGGGACAGAGATATCTGCAATATGGTACTTGACATTTCCAAAAAGTATTTATATTTCTAACTGATATGTGGAGAATATGTTAAACCCTCCTTCAAAATTTATTGACGGAACTAACCTGGCCAATATCAAAAGAATGAAAGGTTCTTGACATTGTTTTTGCATCGGCCATAACTCATCATAAGAATAACAATATATACGGAAATCTACTTCAGTAGGTGATGACAACTTTTATATATTCATACATGTACAACATAATCTGAAGAATTTTAATTGCTGATACCTGCTTGCATATTTTGTTACCATTCATCCGATCAAAATTAGGTGTGGCAAAAGCCACAGTGTAGAAGAAATCACGCCACAACAACTGCCAGAAATAGATAGAAGAGATTTAATCATAGCTGCCCCCACATGAGGATCATAAATGAACAACATAACTAGACTGACCTGACCAACTAGAGAAACTGGTGGTGATTTATGTTCTTTTACAGCTTTGTAAACGTCTTGAAGACACTGATAGAAATACCTGGAAGAGAGGCAGCCAAACTGCCAAAGCATTTAAGACTCTTGCAAGGGAAATGAAGAAAAGGAGAAGAGTCACTGAGGTGCTTGTCAGTTTCAGTTTGATTCTTGAAACAACAACTAATATATCGGAAAATCAACTAAATTAATAATTGCAGTGTTACTTGTAGCTCACCTTCAAGTAAGGTGACAATACAGTCGTTGCCGGTTTAACAAATGCAGATGGGTCACCCTTTGGTTTCTCAAAATTTGCTACCCACTCCTGGAACATAATTAAAAGTAAGCTATAAGACTTCACATGCCATAAAATGGATATTGAGGATCACAAACGTTAAGATTCGAAATAATGGAGGAGAAGATGGATAGATGCAACGCTCACATCTATGGGCTGTCCGTAGAGACAAAAATAAATTTAAGTCCACATCATACCTTGTCACTGATCACTTCTTCCAACCTTTTTAAAGCTTCCGACTCGCCACCTCTAAAAGGAGTCCAGTCAGTCTGCAAAGAAGTTCAAAGTCAATTAGAAGCTTTGGAAAAACATGGGGTAACAATATCACATAAGTCAAGAGATGCCTGCTCATTGTCTCTGTAACCAAGCTCTTTAAGCGTTGGAACTTCTGATATCTCACACTTTCCGAGATCCCCAACAGGAGGAACTGAAGAAAGTTCAAACACTAGAGGAGAGGATGCCCAAGAGGGCTGTCCAGCAATCTTCAGAAATGATTGGTAACTCAGCGGGGGCTTTCCTCCGTTCTTTACAAAACATTAATGAAATCAATAAACAAGACAAAACAAGATTAGCATCATACAATTAAACTGAAGGTTCAAAGCCTCATAATTATAATACCAACCTAAATCCGTTCTCAATAACGTCAGTTCAAATCACTCACCTTTTGTATTATATCGGCAGGATTGAAAAGGGTATGACTCACAGGAGAAAAAACTTCAATTCCGGCAGCCAATGCATAGTCCTGTTAGAAAAATAGAACAGAAAATTCCATATCAGGAAAACATTCGGTACTACAAGTACATGACCACCAAGCCACTTGTCCTTAAAAAAATCAAAATCTAATATAACACCTTGACCGTGGAGTCCAGACCCTGATAATACGGCTCAGTATCATACTCCAAGCACAGTTTTTTCACATCCCACTGTAACAGAAACCAGCTTTAACAAACATTACAAGCAAAATCACTATAAAACAACCGTTACGCTGACTTACTTCCTTTAAGCAACGAACCAAGACATCACATGGGTTTCCCTTTAACACCAACAACTTGGAACCCACCTTCCTGAGACTGTGGTCCAGATCAACCAGACTTTCTAACAAGAATCGGATGCGGTTCAGACCCGATCGGGTTGACCCCGGAGAGAATGCGGTAGGATCCGGTTTCATGTAATGCGGGTCGATGACAAAAACGGGGTACATGAATTCGGACCCTCTAGAAGCATAGGCTAAAGCAGGGTTGTCGTGGACACGAAGCCCCTTTCGAAACCACATCAAAGAAGCTGACCCCGATGACATTGTGCGACGGAATTCTAGAGAGAGAAAATGGCGAGACAGACAGCGTTAGGGAGGGAAATGGCGCGAGAATATGCAGAAGGCACTCAGATATATGTACGTTAAGTAAACGGTTAATAACGCGCCACGATTTGAATATAAAGTGGAGAGACGCTTATAAGCCAACTTGTGGTTGTCTGTCGCTGCCACCGAACGGCGCCGTATAACAGGACACAACGACGTCGGCAAGCTTTTATTAAAGTTTTGTTAACTGAAAAAAAAAATCATTAGTCCTTTGGAGAATATAGAAAAAGAAAACCGATACCTTTTAACACCATAATCATGCAAGCTTTAGGAATTCTAACTCTGTTACTGGCTGGCGATGACTTCGTTGTTAGGCTACTCAGAAAATTTAAGGGATGAGTGTCGAAACAGATCCTCTGTCCAGTTTTATTCTGTCTTATTTTGTCTCATGAAATCTCAACCATTTATTTTGCAAGATTCACACGGATCCCATGCAGACCCCACATAAATAAATAGCTGAGATTTATTTAGCTGAGATTTATTGGACACAATAAGATACCATAATATTGGACAAAAGATCTGGACTCATGAGTGTCCAGATATTTTCTAAGGCCAGTTCAAAAACGAGGAAATGGAAATGTAACCTAAAAGTAGGTAGAGATTACAGATTAGAGAGCCAAGTGAAGAAGAATCAAAATGGTTAAACATACACACGAAAATGTCAGAAGAAGAATGTTTACATAAGAACAGAATAAGCCGATTGAAAATAATTAGCTAGCATTTCTTTTTAAATTATAAGAAATGCATCAGCTTGGAAAGACCATGAGTATAAATCCCAACCATTGCTACTGTGCAAAATTCCAAAGTCGTTCGCCAAGTTTCTCCTCCAGAGCACAAGCTCGAGTCGAGCCACGTTGAAAGTTATGGCGTAAGTCTTATCAACATAAGGTACAAAGCACAAGCCATGCATCACATGCAGAATATGTAATGATAAAAACAATCACTGTTAGTTGTACTATACGTATCGAGATCTAAAGGCCGAATATCAAACGGACGTATCCTAATTAGACATAATATATTAATTATTTGGAAGAAAAAAAAGACCGTAGCTACGATAATAATAATAATATGATCAAAAGCAGTAAATCCTTGTCTAACACAATGGTCATGTAAAGACTTATTTTCCACGTGGCCACACCACTTCTTAAGGAAAAAAATAATTAATTGAAAAATAAAATTAATGGCAGATCCTTTAACTTGCGAATGACTATGTATTGTGCTTTGATCGTCACTCTAGGGTTGCTTTAATCGAGGGAAGCTAGTTAAATTCTATCTGGTTTGCTTGCAGACTTATCCTATATCAGAAAAGCCAAGGTTTTATTGGGCGACGGTCTTTGGAGTCGCCTGCTGGATGCTTTGGTATTGGCATAACAAAAGCCTATTCGAAGCTGATTTTGTGTGGCCAGAGGACGGTCAGAGAGCCGTTAAGGAGTATGTTGAGAGCATTGAGCGAGCCCGCGCAGTGGAACACTATGTGTACCCGATGCAGGACAGCGTCGTGGGTAGTCTTATTGGGTGGACCAAACCACCTGAAGGCTGGGTCAAGCTTAACACGGACGACGCGGTTAAATA